>CAUYRT010011613.1:0-49414 GCA_963574885.1 Lepilemur ruficaudatus
AGTCTCACTCTGTTGCCCGGGCTGTAGAGTGCCGTGGCATCAGCCTAGCTCACAGCAACCTCAAACTCCTGGGCTCAAGCAATCCTCCTGCCTCAGCCTCCCGAGTAGCTGGGACTACAGGCATGCGCCACCATGCCCGGCTAATTTTTCTATATATTTTTAGTTGGCCAGTTAATTTCTTTCTATTTTTAATAGAGACGGGGTCTCACTATTGCTCAGGCTGGTTTCGAACTCCTGACCTTGAGCAATCTGCCCGCCTCGTCAGCCTTCCAGAGTGCTAGGATTACAGGCGTGAATATTAAACTAAAGAAAAAGAAAAAAAAATTCATGCATGATTTAAACACTTTTCTGACACGCAAACAATTATTCTTTGCTTTTCAAACCACCCCTCAGACCATCAGCTCCTTAAGAACCTGGAACAGATGTTATTCAGCATCTCACCTGAAAGCGGAGTGGACGAATGGCCAGCTGAGACAGACACCCCAGCACCTATCATCCAGTTCCAGCATTTATTAGCTGGGTGACTTCGGATGATGTACTCAGCCCCTCTGTGCTGTTCTGTCTTTTAGGAAGTAGATGTACGGAGAACTACCCACCGTGAGTTTGTAAGACTTAACAATAATATATTTAAAGCACATGACCTACAGTGAGCCTTCAAAAAACATGTGCTGAAGCCCTGAGTGTTGGTGCCCCAACGTCACGACGTTCCCAAACACGTCCTCTGATCTGCTACTTTACTTCCTGTACTCTTTCTGGCCTCCTCCCCTAAACACTTGTGTTCTACAACAGCTGTTCGAGCTTCAGAACCATCTCCTGTTTTCAAGGCTACACTCTGGGTGGCCAAGGCTGAGAGGACCAGGCGAGGTGAGGCTGTCCTGTTGGACCTGGCAGATTTCTAAATTTTCCTTAATGAAGTAGTCACGCATTGCACCTGTTTCATTGATAACTGAGTCCGAGATACAATATTCTATACTTAAATAGCCCCCAATTTCATTAAATACATACATAAACAAATACAATAGCTGATAAGATTAGTATTTTGATATCCCTTGATAAACAAGAGAAAATGAAAAATAAAAAAAAGTTACCCCATTAGCTTACCACATTATTAGTCTGCAAGCTTATTTAAAAGATTAGGGAAATCACAGAAGATTAATGTTTTCTTCTTATCTAAATGAAGAATATTTGGGAACTCACAGAATGTCTAGTGCAACCTGCCCAAAGCTCACAGTGACCACTGGAATGTCAGCCGGGTAGATTATTAACCAGGCTTCAGAAAAGGCCAGTGTCCTCCAGGCTTTGCAAAGGACAAGCTCTGCTCTTCGGGGGCCTGCATCGCCCATGGCCAATTTTGTAAATAACTTTACATTGGAAAAGTCACCAAATACTCATGTTGCCTCCCTTCATAAGGAAGGAAAGAACATGTATTACCACTGAGAAATGCTATTTCTGAGCAATGTAAGAAAACACTGGAGTTTGAAAATAGGGTCGTTACTGTATTATATTTGTTACTATTCATAATTCAGAGTTGTTAGGTTTCTATTAATTGTGCACCTATGGAGAGTTATAAAAACTGTTCATAAAAGTTGCGTGAATCACAGAACAAAACAGAAATTAAGAAGAAATGGACAGATGCCCAATCACCGAGGTGATTTCTCCTGTGGCATGAGAGTCCCACTGCACCCGTTCCAAGCCCGTCTCCCGTGCCCTTCTCACGAGAGCTGGCCATCCACAGACACCGTGAAGAAGTAGTTTGGCTCACTGTGAGAAACAGGCATTTTAATTCCCAAATAATTTCATTTTTACTCCCCAAAGTGTCATTTGTTTTAGTTATAGCCTACTCTTTCTAGGTCTTCTTAGTGATATTTCAGAAACACTAGACAATTTCAACTTTTATCTAACTTTAATCAAAGCCAAACTTTGCTTTTTATTTTCTTATAACCTCAGAATCAAACATGAACCTATGCCCAAACCACAGTGTCTTGTTTTGTGATTACATGTGATGTACGGAAATCAAAGTTTGACCAAAGCCTTCTAAGAAGCTAAATAAATCAAAAGGCTCCCTCTTTCTCCAGGGCATTTTGTATCTGGTTCTTTTTACTGCTCTCTCCACTTCACCTGGCTCAGGCACGGGGCTTTCTCAACCCTTCTGTCTTCGAGGACAATGGGGCTGACGTGCTGGTCACAGGCATCGCTCATCATCCTAAACCCAGCTAAGTCCAGGCTTTATAATTTCAGTTATTTGCTCTGCTCTAGACTTAATCCCTGGTCACTTTCAAATTGCTTACCTATTGATTCAAAAAGCTAGCATTTTAACATAGGACGCTTTGAGAAAGTTTATGGTTAACACTGACTCTTGCTAGTTATGGCATGATTCATGTCATAATAATCCGCCAAAAAGGACTCGGCCCTAGGTTTCTCACAAAGCCCAGGTCCTATCGCAGTGATTTCGGGTCACATCTGCAGCACCTGAGCACACGTCATTGGTGCATGGGAGGATGGGGAAAGCTGAGGCAGGGCTGGAAGGAGAAGCAGGAGTCAGCTGGAGGTTGGCTGGACACAGGCATAGATGGAATTGGTGAGATCTGCCTGGAGCCTGGAGCCCAGCTAAACTGCCCCATGTAACCATCAGCACAGCAGAACAAGTGTGACTCGAGTGAGGGGACAACCATCAGCACTCCCCACAACACTATCACAGGTGGCCAGTGTGTCTCCTGAGGCTGTCGCACACCTGTGCACACACCCGAGCCATCAGGCAATTAGGCTTTCGTGAATTTTATGGCAGTAGGAAGGCTGGAGGAAGCAGAGGTGTCATTTCAGAGCACAATTTAAGAATGCACTATGATTATCCCTGGCTATTCCAAATAACCATTAACTATAGATTTATTTCAGACCATTTGTGTATCTTTGTTTCTTGCCCAGTCTCTGAAGCAGTGGTTATTTTTTGTGTTGAAACTGCATCACCGAAACTTCGAGGGTGCAATGCTGTGAACACCCACCTTTCAGACCTTGTCCTTAGAACCTTAGAAGCACTCATATTTTTAATATTTTAAACTAATTGAATTCACTCGGACCTTAACTAAATTTACCAAGATTTCTTAATCTTGGCAATCCTTAATCTACAATATAATCTAAGCAGTGACATAATTTATGATTAGAGCTTAGGTGAAAGTGGCATTTGTGACTCTCAGTAGCACTGTTGGCTGGAGAAGGAACCTGCAGGGAAAGCTGGTCCTCTGTTGGGTAGAGGCTGCTCATCCCGTCCTCAGGGTTTCTCAGAGTGGCAGGGCCTGGAGCACGGCACGCCGCCCCCGCTTTCTCACTCCACAGCCAGCTCCTGCTCTGAGCAGCCAGCACTGGCCCCCGGGGGAGCTGCGCTGCGCCCGTGAAGAGCGACGCAGTCTGGTGATGGAGACGCAGCCTGGCATGGAGGGGGCGTGGTGGGGCAGCAATGGGGCCACACAGACCTGAGCCCGGCCTGAGCTGTTCCACTAACTAGCTCTACCACGAAGGGCACATTTCTGAATTCAGTGTTTATTTCCTTTAAATGGGAATACTAATTTTCACTTTCTAGGTTTGTTATTACGAAAGGAATAAGAATAGATCAAAACACCTAGCACACTTCCTGCCACATAGAAGATACTCACCACACAGTAACTGTTAGTTTTATATGTATTAATGTGTACACTAGTATATGTAATGAATGTTTTGTAATTACTGAACCACCTGAGAGCAGATAAAGGAGAATGCTGGGGTTTGAGGAGGCCCGAGAAATAATTTCATTTTTTCCTTATCTGTATTCTGAATGAATAGAAAGTGTGAACTCAAACAGAGTAACTCGAATGTTATACTCATTTATCCTATATATTACCGACAAAACTCTTTGTTGGAGAAAGTGAGATGTTTGTTCTGGTGTGTGAATTTTCTAAAACTGGGCCCCACATTTTTTAGACCCATGCACTGAATTTCAGGAGGCGCTAGACCTCTGGCTGCACCCACCTGGGGCAGCTGCTCACATGGGGTTGCCCACCTGGGGACTCAGCTTATCCTGTGGCCAAGACCCACTGAGGATGCAGAGCGGCTGCTCAGAGGAAAGGGCTGTAAGTACTGAGCCCGAACTCACATCACAGTCAACGATGCGACGTCTAGAGATGCAGGAGAAGGTCCCGCATTAGTGCAGCAGAACCAGAGAGGGGATAACACGCGCCTCCAGGGAGCGCACACGCCACTGCTGCCGCCCACCCACGTCCTGGCAGGGCCCTGCCGGCACACGGACAGACCAAATGGAAGCCCGGCAAGCATCTCTCGAGGGACACTGGGCACAAATGACGTGCTCCTCATTCAGAAAGGAGCCAAAGAAGTCAGTATGTGATTTATGAATATGCAGGAAGGACACTCACAGAGCAATCACGTGAGTAAGTGTCCACTCGGAATGGTGATGAAGGGAATCAACACAGAGGAAAGGCGAACCAGCCACGTGGAGGAAAGACACGAGCAGCGCTGTCGAGGTGTCACAGAGAAGGACCGACACGGATGCCACGTGGGGGGTGATGGGTAGGAAGCCAGGTGGCAAGGCCCATCTAGGAATTCCACCGTGTGTGTCCAGACACACAAGTTAGCAAATAGCAAACTAATGTGGAAACCCAAAATACACTGCTCCTTGCTAATTAGTAACTACTGGGTCAAAGAGAAAAGAAGATAATGATTAGTTAATCATAAAATGTAAAATGAGAACCTTATAAAAAATGGTGACATTTACTCATACTACACTTTGAAAAATTCTAAGTTCTGAATGTTTTCTTTACTAAAAATAAAGAAAATAAACAAACTAAACATTAACTCAAAGGGTTTTTTAAAATGCAATGAATGAACATCTAGAAACCAAAATGAATCCTAAAAAAATAAATTGAGGATGAATAAATCAGTAAAGAGTAAAACAATGTGAATATTAAAATGAAGAAGTCTAGTAAATTCAAGATATGGTTTTTATACCAAAATGGACATGACTTATGAAAATATAATGAGCAAAAATATAAAAATGTGAAGAAAATAGAGGTTATGAGACATGATTGAGATTTATAATGGGTAATCAAACTTCTCTTGGAGAGTGAATGTCATTGCAGTATGTATTCTTATTTTCCATGAGTGAATTTGCTGTTGTGTTTGTTGTGCATTTCAATTTTATGACATCTTTCAGATCAACCTGTTACAAGGATTTAAGTGTATCAGAGGAAACTTTACAGACTTGCGATGTTGAATAAGGTGGCCACTAGCTACATACAGCTATACAAATTTAATTTAGATAAATTCAAATTGAATACAGTTAAAAATTCAATTATACAGTTGCTTAATAGCCACAAATGGGTATTCAAACTCAAGTTTTAATGAACTAAAACTCGGGTCTTTCTCATCTTTCAGTTTGGAATGAGACACAGGGACTTGCTTGCTATTCTGTTGTTCTTAAAGGTGAAGCAGATATTAGACCCGTGGGATAGCTAGTGGTGGCTTGGAGGCCAAAGATCTGGTTCAAGTCCTGACTCTGCCTGTCTGTCAAGTAAAATTTATAATTTAGTCCTTCAACTGCTCAACTGCCACATGGGGTTAGTGGCTACCATAGTGAGCAGCACAGACATTTTTTTATCAGGGCACAAAGTACTATTGGAGAGTGCTGTTCAAGAAAAATAGGTAATTAACACATCTTTGAAAGCATATTTCTTAAAACTAGTTTGATAGATAAATGAGAAGTTGTATAATATTTCTCTGTAATAAATAGTACCTTTTACACAGAGGAATCTTATAAATCACATCCACTAGCATCTTTATAAAATCATCCCACATAAAATATTTAGAACATGCTACCCTAGGCTGATTACTTAACAAGGCTGCTTTGGATGACACAAGACTATCTGAACCAAGAACAACCTGAATCTAGATTCTCAAATCCTATGCTTGTACGTTACCAAGACACAAAGATAAATATTTAGGCAAATGATCATCTAGTCAAGGTACCGAATATATTGCTGCTACCTAAGATAACATAAACAGACTATCATGGATCAAACACTGTAATAGATTGCTTTAAAGAGGCATATGACATTGAGATGTGAATTTAATTCTTTTTGGTGGGATAAATTCAGCCTTTCTTACGCACAGAGTGTGGTTGTTCATTCATTCAGTGACTACTCATTTACTGCCTGTTACAACCAAGGCGCTCTACTGGGTGATTCAGACACAGCAATGAACGAACTGAAACTAAACAACTGTCTCCACCATCATGGAGCTTAAATTCCAGTGTGGGTGGGGGACAGACCATGAATAGACATAATAAAATGCAAAGCATAAGAAGTTAAAAGGTAATGAGTACTACATTAAAAAAAGAAAAAAAAAGAATTAATTTAGGATAAGAAAGTACATCAGAGTACAGGAAATGGGGTTTCAGTTATAAATGGGGGTGTCACACAGGCTTGTTGCGAAGGTGACCTTTCAGAGACTCCTTCCACGGGGGAGGAGGCGGGAGGGAAGGCCGCGGCCAGGCGGAGGGAACGGACACTGACGGCCCCCAGCCTGTGCGGCAGCCACTGATGCTCGTGCTCTTTGCAAAATACCCGCCTATGATACATTCATCAACCAATAACAATGATTATTACCATTATTATTCAGCAGGGCCTGTTCAAAATGGAAAAACTGTCTTGGAAATTCTCTTCCACCCTGTCCGATAGAAGGGACAGTTCAAGGTTTTGGAGTTTTCCCTACAGCCCAAGCCACCTCCACCATCTTCCCCAGGGGGCTACACTTGTCATCTGACTACTGCCACTCTGGCCCCTCTTACAATCTTTTTCTTTACTTCTTCCGGGGCAGGGGGGGGGTTGGGTAAAAGCATAAACCAGATCACTCCTTACTTACAACCTTGCAGTGCTGTCCCTGACTTGAGAATACCAGCCAGCACCTCCTTTCAGGCTTCCTGGGAGCCCGTATCCTCTGGCCTGTGTTGATTCCTCCCGGGTTCCTGTCATCCCGACTCACCCGGGCTCAGGACACTCCAGCCGAGCTGGCTGCCACTTCGGTTCCACGTGCTCGGGTCTTTCTCATCTTCGGTTTGGAAGGGAAACCGAACAGCGACTTGCTTGCTATCCTGTTGTTTTTAAAGTTGAAGTAGATATTAGACCCACGGGATAGCTAGCGGTGGCTTCGAGGCCAAAGATCTGGTTCAAGTCCTGACTCTGTCTGTCTTCAGGGGCGGATTCTGTGTGTGTGTGTGTGTGTGTGTGTGAAAGAGAGAGAGAGAGAGAGAGAGAGAGAGAGAAAGAGAGAGAGAGACAGGGGTGGGGGGAGAGAGGGAGGGAGGGAGAGTGTGTGTGCACATCCTCAGACCTAGTTTCTATGTTTGCAAACAGAGGATAAATCTACAGCTACTCCACAGGGTGGTTGTGAGGATTAAATATACACACTTCAAAGAAGGCAAAAAAAGACAATCTAGACCTAACAGTCAAGACTGCAGGACCTATTTTTAAAGAACAAAAGCAGTCCATGGGAGACAAAGCCTGTGTCAGCCTCTGAGAGGGTGAAAAATGACTAAGGGCTGATGGAGGGCAGGGCCAGTGCCCAGGAATCGCAGCAGAGCCGGGCCAGCCTTGCCCGAGTCGGCTCGCACAGGAGTCGCCAAGGCGCCAACACGCGGAGGAAGCTGGGCAAGCCCACGTGTTTCTTGTTAGAGGCCCTGTGTCCCAAGGGTGTTGTCACCTGGACCCACAAGCCATTGCTGACATCACCCACGTTTTTCTGCACACACTCGACCCATCCCAGTGTCCGGCCCCTGGCTCCATTCCCCGGGCCCAGGCGGGCTGCTGGCTTGAAGCGAACTCTGTGGTGAGCTCATCAAATTGACACTTAGCTCATGAATCAGCTGTCTTCTCTATTTCATTCTGCCACCGGAGGCACTTCTCCTCCCCACCGGCACTGGTGTGGTATCCAGCCTCTCACAACAATGCCCTTTCAGCTCCAGGTTCCAGGACGGTCGCATCGTATTTCTGCTACTCAAACATTCATTTATTGATAACCTATTATGCCCCTGCCTCTGCTCCAGGTGCTACACACTATTTTATTATCCATAATCCTTGGAACAGATTTGCAAAGGTGGGGATTAGCAGAGGGATTTTTGCAGATAAAGAAATTGAGGCTGGGACAATCCAAATGTCCATCAACGGGTGAGTAAACAAAATGTGATACATCCATGCAATGACACCACTCAGCAAAGACAAGGCCTGCAGCACTGATAAACACTGAAGTACTTGCTGTGGGTGAATCACTCACTATGCTGAGTGAAAGAAGCCAGAGCAAAAATCCCCACGTTGTATAACTCTCTTTCCACAAAATATCCAGAGAAGTCACTGGAGGCAGGAAGCAGATGGGTGGTTGCCCAGGGACTGACTGCCCCCAGGCATGCATGCTCTTCCTGGGACCATGGAAACAGTCTAAAACTGAATTGTGGAGAAGATTGCACAAATCTGTACATTTACTAAATAAATCACTGAATTGTGCACTTAAAGTGATGAGTGTCTTTAATGTAAATTACACATCAATAAAGCATTTAGAAAACAGAACTAAGCTGCAGAATAAAACAAAGGAGTGTGACCAGCATGCAGTGGACCCAGGATTGCTGGGCTACTAACGCCAGCCAGTCCCCCATGCCACGGTGCTTCCCTGGGACACAGGGACGCTGCACTAAAGTCATCTCAAGAAATGCCCTTGGAAAATAAACAGCCTAACAAACAGTGCAGCACAAAGACTCAAAAACACTCCTGAAGGTCAGATTCCTGCAAAAGAACACAGGCAAACAACGGAGCCAAAATTCTGCAGCTTGCCCCAGAAGTGGGGTATGTACTCACACTCTCTACCCGTGACTCATCAGAATATTGCAGGGCTGTGTACACAACTCTGTCTGGTTTCCTCTTCAGCAATGTCACTCTAAAGGCACCTAACTAACGTTTGAGGTCAGTTGTTTACCGCCTCCTGCACGCCGCCACTGGACCGGGCAACACAAAACGGGAGGTCAACAATGTTCTCACCTGTGGGTTCCCATCTGCAGATGCACAACAGGAACTTAAGGTCCCCCTGCTGAAAATGGGACTGAGAGGTTAAGGGTATTATTCACAGAGTCTGCCACCTTCTGCATATCCACCCATGATTCTCAGAACTTTCTGTCTATGAAAATCATCTGAGAAGCTCTTCTCTCCCCTGGATATTCTGACTCAGCAGGTCTGGGGTGGGGCATGATAATGTGCATGTACTGTATGTGTCATGAAGTCCAAGGCCCTGCACAGCTGTGCTGTCTGTCATTCCTGCAGTTAGGGAACAGGACAGACACAATCTCTGTGGGAAAGTATGGTTTCGTTGGATGTCTACCATATACTGAAGGGCTTGCTAGAGCACAGTTTGACTTTATGTGCAGTTTGCTATAACTGGTGTTTCCTTATTGTCAAGCAAGTTGACATCAAACACCCATATCTTCTGATGGCAAGTTGATAAATATCAAAAAGTGAAAACATGGCCTAATAATAGATTTTATAATACAGGGCCAGAGGATGGCCATTTGTACCAACACTGTGTATTCTAACTGACTTCTGCTACACATGTAACATTCTAGGCAGTTACTGTAAACATCTGTTACTATGGATGCCAAGTTTGACCATTCACAAATTCCAGCCTCAGTTATGCATATGACTGCACATACTCTCATACACATCCTAATCCCTTGAGGATTATAAAAGTTACGACTGATCCTATTTCCAGGCTGCTAGCTCAAATTGCATAATCGTTATATGATGTGGCAATGCATATTCAAAATGGTCTTTTCTCAAATGCTTTCCTAACAAGCTGTCATCAAAAAGTATTATGCAAACACCATTTTTTATTTCTAGAAATAAAACATTTACAACACTATGGCAAACTTAGTCCACGAGAATCTCGGATGTAACTCAACAGTCTCCCAAATGGCATCATCCGGGGATAGTTCACTGCTAAAAAACTGAGTCCTAGGGGAACAAAGAGGAAAAAACAAATAAACAAACATAACCAAAAAATAATAAAAAGAAAGCAGGTCTGGGCCAGTCCCTTAGTGTGATTCACTGCCCACTTCTCTAAATCACCATGATGCAGTCCACACATTACCTTTCCCTCTCAGAGAGGGAAACTCCAAATAAGGTGACAATGACTTCCACAGGCAGAAAAACAGCCCCAGCAAAGACAAACCAAGTGTGTAGCCCTAAAACTGATAGGACATTTATTCTTAATCACATGATATCTTTTCACATTAACTGAATGCTACTGCTATCTGAGCCCCTCTATTAGTTATAACAATTTTAATTCTCTCAACTACCAAATATTCTCAAAGACAGACAAAAGTCACCTACATTATCTGTCCTACAATCGTCCACACTCAACAAACATTCATCGACCATGATTCAAATCTTGCAGGAGTTAGTACCTTCTGTAAAGAACTCGCGAGGGGAGTATTACGGTTTACTTTAAGCTTCATATCCTTGGGAGTCCTTTGTATATTTCTGCCTCAAAGAGTTTCTAAATAGATTATTTCCAACTTGTTACTTAGAACAAGGAAACTGAACCTTAGGGAATGGAAGATGGGATTTAAAAGGAGACATCCAAGTACCCTGAACTACATTGTCCAGTGGCCCCATGACATCTGTCCACTCATTCACCCCGGGCACTTTCACCGTGATCCACGCACACGAAACACGTCTGCTGAAGACAGAGCCCGGCCCCTAAGGACGCTGACTCTTCTGCAGGTTACTGCCAGCACGCGGAAGTGCAGCATTGTCCCCATGCAAATCTTCACATCCAGATGTCAGTTTTCCAGAGGTGTAAGCTATCTCTCTAATCTGACCATTAAATACTATTGTAAAGATTAGTTAAGAGCTTGAAACACAGTAGTTGATCAATAGACAAGAGCCCCATGTCTCTGGGCAGGTCATGGGCCTGGTATTTATGGAACAGCTCCTGGGACAGTGAATTTATTTATGCTCAGGTCATCCAATAAAATGATTTGCATAAAAAAGTTTTCTAAAAACAATGTTTTGAAATCACAATACATGAGTGTGTATGTGTGTCATTTATTGACAAGTTTAATTCCTGAACTAACAAGCTATAATTTTTCTCCACAAAACAAATAAAAATGCACCAGGACACGTTCTCTCAGCAATTTCCAGGTAAGACACTCACTTCTGGCCAGCCAGTGATGACTGTCACCACGATGATCCTTGAAGCAACCTTTCTGCCAACTCTCCATGTGCATTTTTTGGCTCAGCCACATCAAAAGGAAATACTACTGTTAGAAATATTGCTGTCATGTCCATAAGAAACTGAGAATCAGGCTGAATTAAGGAGACCATTCACTATTTATGATTTGAATTTTCTGTAGTATCTCCTGATTAAATGCTGTAAACATATATGCTCACTCCCTCTCTCCTACTCACTCTCTCTCTCTCTCTCTCTCTATCTATCTCTCTCTCTCCCTCCCTCCCTCCCTCTGGTCTTTCATTACTAAATCATATAATCAGGGGAACTGACGACCAAGAGCTATAAAAGTCACAAAACGCCCCAAAATTCTCTCTAGCAATCATGGCTTTCCAAGCAAGGTTGTGCAGAATTGCAGAGGTGTCCTCTATGCATGAACCAAAGAGATTAAAAGTTCTTATATATCCAACAAGATCCAATAGTGCCCAAAGAGTTAGACTCCAAGAATACTACTGATGGAAATGTCCCTGGGAGGAGATATGGGTTTGGAATCCAGGCTCTCTTTCATGTTTGATGTCAACTTCTGTGAAGTTAGATAATGTGTCTGATCTGCAGGTTTCTCTTAGACAAAAAGGAATAGACAGTTTTCTCATAATGTTAATATAATTAAATGCAATAGTAGTTCATGTAATGAATCTGCCTAGAAAAAAACACCTGGCATACGGTAGGGGCTTGTTTAACATGAATTCTTTTCTGAACTGCAGGTTCAGACTTTTTCCCCAAAACTCTGGTTTAGGAGTTGGAGAAAAGGGATGGTAGGTTGAAAGAAAGGGAAAGATAAATAATGCCCTTTGCATGAAACCTTCCTAGTCCTCTCCCCTGTCTGGTCACAGGGAGCAGAAGAACCACCATTTCTGAAGAACTGCTATAACTAAAGCAGGTCAAATCTTAAGAATGTTACCCTTTCCTATGATAGAAAAAATATTGAGTGCACCAGAGGCTACCTTCTCAGCAAAGGCCATAAAACATGGGCTGCAGGAACATTATTAGCATGAAGAGAAGAAATCGTGGAAAGTACACATGAATGGAAGGCTAATTAAGACATGATGGGAATTTAGCTCATCACAAAAAGAATTCTCCAACCAGTATCTATCTACACAGGATGGCAACAGCCACCAGACTCTTCTGATGCATCTATATCTGCAGTGAGATTTCGCCTAATAAAAGAATTAACTATTTATTATACTTATGAGCTTTACAACTTTGCCCATATGTGCACCGTATCCATAACAGCTGTGTCACAGCCACCTTATCCCATGACAGAGCCTGGAGTGAGCCATGCCTTTGACAAAAAGGGGATGAAAGGCTGAAACCAGAGAAAGGAGAAGTTGGTTGGGATCGACTTTGAAACCAAGATCAAACAAAAATGACCTCTTAGAATTCTCCAAATCTAATCCATTTTAGAGTGCAGAAGATAAAGGAGAAATCTAAACTGTGAATAATTGCCAAATAAGAGGATTAATCTGCAAACTATATAATGGAATGTGATACAATGTTAAAATGTAATTAATATGCTTGGTCTCGATAGTTGGATATGGATGTTGGATAGAACGGATGTTAACTTCGGATCTTATTAGACAATGCCATATGTATACAATTATATAGGTAGTAAAACAGTATATTTTACATGTAAACTGCACAATCAGTGAGGTTAGCAAATTATTCTCAGTAGGATACTTTACACTTCAAGACAAAAGTGCCTAAATCTACATACAGAGGCCCGGGGCTCCCAGGCCCTTGGCTACCTGGTAGCATTGAAAGCTGGGTTTGGCAGTTCTCAGCCACTGGTGCACACATGTGACTCAGGCCTGAAGTAAGGTGATGCTGGGAGTTTTTTGTTTGTTTGTTTTTAAGCTTTTAAAGTTTTAAGTCAATGTAAGGCGTACTTTCGCTAGTTTAAGTAAATGTAAATATGTGCATGATCTGGTCAATATTTTAGAATCAAAATTCAGAGGAGACTGGTGTCCCATAATGTCTCTGCACCTGCCACAGCCTGGAGTTGCAGTTACAGGTATTTAGAGATTTTAGATCTAAGCCGATTTCAAATATGTGTGCATACACATTTCTAAAAATTTCATAAATCAAGTGGCTCTGGTGCTTTCTCTAGTGGAGGAAAACATGACACACATATTACTCTATCTTATAAGAGGGGCAATAGTGGGAAAGCTCAAAGTGTCAGGGGTCAGTAAGCTTGATTTTACTAGGATGTATAAGCCCATAATCTACTTCTCAATAAACAACCCACTGGACTACTGGAAGCTAGGGCAGGAAATCATGATTGACATCACGTCCAAAAAAATTTTTAAGCAGTAAACATTCAATTATGTTATGTGTAAAGCAATATTAGAACTTCAGAATAATAACGCTGAATGGTGAATAAAAGGCTAAATTAAATTCTTGGCCTACTTAATAGGTATCTTTTGCTTCTCCACATGGCGTGCTTACTTGACACAGCTCTTACATATTTAAATATTTGCTATTTACTCTCCCAAGTCTTCTACACATCCTCGTGCATCTAGGCTAGAGAAAGACTGTGCTACAACACATCCTATTAATAGCTTCGCTTTTGGCTCACCATTCTGCAATCCATCATTCTTTATTTTATCACCTAATGACGATCTGCAGAGGGAATAGTCAAAACTCCTCCAGTTTCGGTTAGAAAATCTCTGCAAATAAAAACAATGTTTATAGCCCCTCTGGCTGCTGAAGAGGGAATATAAAGTTCTAAATGTTAGTTATTCTGGGCACTTTCTTCACTTATGATACCTTGTTAAGCACAAAGTGATCTCCCAGGCATTGGAAATGGACAACTTTCTTCCAAATGTGTGGGCATAAGCAACTGCTCTAAAATACTGCACGAACAACACCCTTACACTTTAAATAGGCTGCTCAAATGATACGTCTTGCTATTATCCTAATTGCTTTCACTAAGTCATCCTAAAGGTTCTAGTGCAAATAAAATGTACTGGAATCCTACTCCCATCCCATCTGCGGGACTTCTCTGAAGGTCAGTATAATGCCACCTCTCAATTCTTTAATTCTGCTTGAACTTTCTTGCATTATAAAGTGTGCACCAATTTTCTGATTAGGTTTTATTTGTATATTTATGTATATATACATACACACAAATATATTGTCTCACTTAATCCTCATGCAGCCCTCTGAGGCCAGCATTAATCACAAATTAAGAAAATGGAAGCTCAGAGAGAGTGTTGAGCCACTCGGCTAGCAGGAGAAATCAGATTTGATCCAGACCTAACCCCAAAAGCCATAATTTTTCATCATCCTTTCCATTTACTTAAGAAGCAATTTTATTCTGCTTCTTGCTTGAATATCTGTCTATATCAGTATCTTTCCTTGCAAGTGGAGAGTTCATGTTTTTTGATCTATTTGCTTTGCAGGATAGCTCCCAACGTCCTAAAATTACAGGTGTTCCAAAATTCTTATTGACTCACTTGGTTTGGATTTGATAAAAGCATTTGTTTAACATATAATTTATCTTAACTAAGTAAACAAAGTAAGCATGAAAATGTTTCTTATTTTATGAGAAATGCCAGCTTTTCATCCCTGTTTGTATAGAAGAAAGTCGCTGCATCACTTTTTGTGGAGGCTTCACAAAAAGCCTTGTGGTAAGAATACCTGTTCACAGGAATCTTAATACACAAGAGGCAATCTGTCCTTGTCATAAACTTGGTAATTAAAGGTCTAGGAGACTGAGAAACAGAGATCACAATGTCTCTATGCTCATGCATTAGGCACAAAAGGCTAAGAACTGGACAGATGCCACCTAGTTGCTTGAATTATACTTATCATACCGTATTACTCAAAGTGTATTGCCAAGTTTGTTATTTAGAATTTGTTTAGAGATTTTCTGTCACGAGAAAAAATCGCTCACACGGTTACAACTGGAGACGTGCTCACATCCAAATGCCTAACCTGAAATCCCCAAACGTGAACAGCATGTGCCCTGTCTCCTTCCCTGCTTTGGAAACACGCTGCCAGGGCCTCCCAGGCAGGTGTGGGCCTGCCTGATGGTTGAACGGGGAACGCATGCCCCCCAAACCAGAGCTCCGTACTGATCTTTCCACAGTCCTTGTACCCTCTCTGCAGACACGGGGACTCTCTGCAGCATCAGTGGAACAAGTATTTTCCCCACCTGTTTACCCCCCATCCACTCATCTATCCACGCCGCCATCCCCTCGTGCACTCGCGCAGCTCCTTCCGTGGGCCCTGGCCACGCTGCGGGGACCGAGACAATCACGGTGCTACCCTCCGGCTGCTCTTCTGAGAGGCAGGGGGAACACTAAACCTACGACCGAAGTGAGAAGTAAAGGCGAGGCGCGGATTCGCGGGAAGGGAGCCTGCCCCGGCTGGGAGCGTCAGGGAAGCGTTACTGGCGGGAGCGGCTTTTCCACTGCGGCCTGGAGAGTAACGTGGCGTTAACCAGAGGCAGCGGGACGGCAATGGCGTCCGAGGCACAGGGAACGGCATCTGCTGTCAGCAGCGGTCCGCGGCCTTTCTGGCACCAGGGGCCGGTTTCATGAAAGACGATTTTTCCACGGAGCGGGAGTGGGGGTGGCGGGCGGTCGCGGGTGTGTGCGTGGGGGTCAGCGGGTGCGGAGCTCAGGCGGCCCGGGGGCTGGGAACCGCAGTGCTAAGGCCCTGAGGGGGCGAGGAGCTCAATTTCATTTTGAAACTTACAAAGAGTTGGCGTCTCCTGGGCCTGCAGAGTTTCCCTGAGGAGGCTGGAGACGGGCGCGGGGTCAGAGCACGTCCCGTCCTCGGAGTCGGCCATATTGAGGAGATGCGGCTTACCCAGAGTGCCCTGGGGCATGCCTGAGGAGATGCGGCTTACCCAGAGTGCAGTGGGGCTTGCCTGACGAGATGCGGCTTACCCAGAGTGCAATGGGGCGTGCCTGAGGAGATGCAGCTTACCCAGAGTGCCCTGGGGCATGCCTGATGAGATGGGCCTTACCCAGAGTGCAGTGGGGCTTGCCTGAGGAGATGCGGCTTACCCAGAGTGCAGTGGGGTGTGCCTGAGGAGATGCGGCTTACCCAGAGTGCAGTGGGGCTTGCCTGAGGAGATGCGGCTTACCCAGAGTGCAGTGGGGCTTGCCTGAGGAGATGTGCCTTACCCAGAGTGCAGTGGGGCGTGCCTGAGGAGATGCAGCTTACCCAGAGTGCAGTGGGGCGTGCCTGAGGAGGTGCGGCTTACCCAGAGTGCAATGGGGCATGCCCAGTCACCTGATCAGATCCCGGCTTCCTCCGGGCGGCTCCCGCCTGCAATCCCAGCACGCTGGGAAACGGAGCTGGGAGAGGGGAGGGTCCCTTGAGGCCTGGAGTTTGAGACCAGCCTGAGCAAGAGCGAGATCCCGTCTCTACTTAAAATAGAAAAATTAGCTGGGTGATGCCCGCGTGCAGTCCCAGCTGCTCGGGAGGCTGAGGCAGGAGGACCGCTTGAGCCCAGGAGTTGGAGGTTGCAGCGAGCTTTGATGACGCCACGGCACTCTCCCCAGGGCGACAGAGCGGGACTCTGTCTCAGAAAAAAAAAAAAAAAAGCGCCTAGCTTTTCAGCCTGCACCAGGGCTGCT
Organism: Lepilemur ruficaudatus; assembly: GCA_963574885.1. NCBI lineage: Eukaryota > Metazoa > Chordata > Mammalia > Primates > Lepilemuridae > Lepilemur > Lepilemur ruficaudatus. The sequence continues at coordinate 16,902 of CAUYRT010011613.1, forward strand.
CGCTGGAGGAGGTGCAAGTCCAGGGAGCAGGCAGGTTGCCTCAGCTCTCAGGGAACAGTCTTCCAGCCTCTCCCTCTTCCCCATTTTGCTTGAAGTCCCAGCGGGCACAGCTTGGACTGCATTGTGTGCAGGCAGGTCCTTTCAAAACTAACGATCTTCTTTGAAAAAGTTCCCACAACTGTGACTTTGAAGAGGGGTTTGCCATATTTAGCTAACAGTCTTTGCATTTTCATCTAAGAAGAAAAGATATTGTATATTCAAATGAAAATTTAAATTATGATTTGAATAAAATCTAACGTTATGGAGGCAAATGGTTTTCACACACTTTGTGTATTGAAAAAAAATCACCAATTGCTTAAACCACATTTCACTCTACATATTTTGTTCCAAATTTCTAAAGTCTTAAAGGATGTAAATATAACTATTCAGTGACAAAAAATTAGAGTAATTATACATATCATGTCATTACCTATTGAAGCTTTCTATTATTTTAATACCATTTTTAAACTAAAGGAAAATAACCATTTTTATCATTTATATAAAGCTGGTAAGTAATCAGCATGTGGAATTTTGTTTTTAGTTTTATCATGTTTTAATGTAACTTTTGCTTCAAAACTGTTAAGATATAATGACAGCACATGCTTTATTGGGTATGTCCATTTATTGTGAATTAACTATAAAAGGAAAAATAGGAATTCAATCTACATTATTTTAGATAGCAATTTTTCAAATGAGGTATTATAATTTAGCTTTTCTATAACTTCAGGTTATATAAGTTGTAGAATAGACAGTATAAAATTAGCACTGAATTTGCTACTAATTTAAAATGCTAAGCTTCACTTGATTTAATGCCTTTAAAACACATGCTGTTCTTCCTAAAAAATGTTACAGTCGTTGAGTCGTGAAAAATTACATGCACTAAATGACAAAAGGATGGATGTTGTTATTACATGAAGGTATCAAAAGTCAGTAAAAAAGATACACGCCTGCAATAACTGGAGAGTGGATATAAACAAATATTAACAAAAGAGTAAATGTAACTAGTAGTTTCCAGTTCAGCGTAGGGGCTCATGAGAGTTGGTAGGGGAATTACTGAGAATGGCTGTTTTTCACAATAAGGAAGGACAGGACTCCGCTGACTGTATAAATTCACTTTGATACAGAGTCTGGCCTCAGGCCTATAAACGATGATACCCAAATTTCTCCTTCAGGAGTGATTTAGAGTAGCCAAACTCACAGACTGAAAATAGACACACACGCTGTCACACAGAGCCCCTTAGTGCTGATTTATCCCTGTGTAAATCATGAAATACAACCTCCAAGTCCACAGTGTTCCTTCTCCCTTCTGGCAAGCTACCCGGGAGACTTAATTTTAATCAAAGTAGTGAAAGAGGGCAAGAGCAGCCTCCCCCTGGGGAGGGAGGTCTGGACACATTGGGGCTGACAGCCCCAACCCCATACAGGAATAAGCCTGTCACCATGCCTAATAAGGCAGTTCCTTTCCATAGATAGGGCTGGAAAGTCCCTACGTTTTTGAGGTCTCTTTCCCCTGTCCAAAGCAGTGGTTGTGCAAATGGTTTTTGTAAAGCAACATAAATTTTGTTTCTCCATTAAAAATATCATTCATTCATTGAAAACATTTTTATTGAGGGCTTTACTATGTGGCAGGCACTATTAAAAGAGCTAGAGATAAAGCAAGAAAAAGTCAAACATTCCTGCTGTACTCTGGGTATTTAGCATAGTAGGCAGCTTGATTATTATTAACAAATCATCTTTTAACTCCAAATGTTCCCTTTAAATTCTGCTTTGTGATGCTGAGACTGGACCTCTACGAATCCCATTTCTGTGTCGCCACCTGCTCCCTATTCAATTCTGTCAACAGTCCACACAATGGGGAGGGGACGGATTGAGAAAGGTGGAAGAGACTGCTCCTTTCTGTCTGGCCCCTGTAGACGTCTTATCTTCCCCCTCACTTCTTTTCTGCCCTCTGTGGGCTTCCTGTCTGGCCGCTGTGGGCTTCCTGTCTGCTTCCCGTTCCTGTCAGCCAGTCTTGCTTCGCCCTGGCAGCAGCAGTTTGTTCCAGTAGCAACATCTACCCTCCCGGAGTCCTAGCACTAGGCAGCTCCTCCTAGTCATGGATTTGAGGCCCTGCTCCAAGCTTCTGAATTTTAATAATCCCCAACTCCCCCCTCAGTTCCCTCAGCCCCAGGGGCAGTAGCTGCTTCTTGCAGTTGCTGTCTAGTGGTGCTTTAGTATTTTCTTTTTAATTTTTCAGTTATTTAATGTCTTTTTAATGCAGTATATTAATTTATCCTCTTCAAATAATTGTGTGGACTCTGATACAATTAATGATAAATGCTAAGTAGAAAAATACAACAGGGATGAGAAGTGTGTATGTGTGTGCATGTTAGGCAGGTTGGGATGGCTGGGCCAGGGTGAAGGTAACGTTTAAGAAGGAAAACAGTCACGTGTGTTAAGCAGATGCAATCAGGCTGCTCTGTTTGAACCTCAGGCAAGGCAAGATGCTGCTTTTGAGTGCTTGGTTTCATTTGTCCTCTTTTAGTCTCTTTGTGCTGGACTTTTGCATGAACAGCTGGGCAGCTCTTAAAAAGTAGGTTTCAGGGTGGGCACGGTGGCTCATGCCTGTAATCCTTGCACTTTGGGAAGCTAAGAAGAGAGGACCACTTGAGGCCAAGAGTTCAAGACCAACCTAAGCAAGAATGAGACCCCATCTCTACAACAAAGAGAAAAGTTAGCCAGTCATGGTTGGCACATGCCTGTAGTCCCACCTACTTGGGAATCTGAGGCAGGAGGATCACTCGAGCCCAAGAGTTTGAGGTTGCAGTAAGCTATGATGATGTCACTGCACTGTAGCCCAAGAGACAGAGCAAGACCCTGTCGCAAAAGAAAAAAAAAAAAAAAAAAAAGGAAGAAGAAGAAAAAAAAGTAGATTTCAGGCATCTTGTCTTTCAGACGGTCTTAGACATGGATCATCCCCCAGAGGCAATGACCACAGGGATCATGTTCTGCTCCTCCCAAGAGATCACGTTAGCTGTTTTCAGGTTGATCTTGGCCAGGAAGAACATCCTGGCTGTCCGGCCGTACAGATGAGCACCATTCCAACCACTTCTATGGCAAGTATTCGACTAACCACAATAGCAGTCCATATGACAGCTGTCCTTTGGAGGTGGCAGGGGAAGTATCTGCCTCCTGACAAAGGGACGTCAGGAGCACCAAACAATAACCACAAGGAAAGCCTGTCACTCTGTCCTCTCTCCCATGCTCCTGGGCCCAGATCTCCAGACCAAGGACACATCTGCTTTGTTTTTAAAATCTGTGCACATATTCCAACATTTAGACTCCTTCAATGGGCTCTTCCCTCTCATGAAAGAGGAATATCATCCAGGGCTTTTCAGTGAAAACGTCACTGGGCAGAGAATCTGAAGATGTGCAGCCTAGACCTGTGTAACTCCACCTGGCTCTGTCACATCAGCCAAGCCTCCCCGTCCCAGTTTCATCACCCCAAAAATGAGGAAAGTGGGGCAAAACCATGGATTTTATAGTTAAAATTTGCTAATCATTTAACTTTTGTTCACAACTAATATTAAAAACTAGTAGGAAAATCTGTGGTTACTTCAAGTATAAAAGATTATCTTATAAAATGTTACTCTGATCTATTTCTAGTTATGGAATACATTCATTTCTGTCAATTTCAAAATCTTACTATTAAATTTGAAAATCTGTGGTTACTTCAAGTATAAAAGATTATCTTATAAAATGTTACTCTGATCTATTTCTAGTGATGGAATACATTCATTTCTGTTAATTTCAAAATCTTACTATTAAATTTGTTCTTAAGTAATTAGCATAAGTTTATGAAATTATTCACACTTTCGGTTAGTTCCCACAACTGCCTTTTAAATTCCCTGATCACCACCAACTTCGGGCACACTTTATCCAAGACCTAACTTCACTACAACTTCCTCGCGTGTCTCCCAAGACTGACAATTCCGTCTGGCTATGCCATCACTGGTCTTCTCAGATAGCGACACCGTCCTCGAAACACCCATATTAACTCTCCTGATCATCCCCCACGTGGGCTCTGCCTTTTTACTCCTGTTTTATTTTCCTGGCTCAAGAACATTTTTAGAAGTTAGTTGAAAATTTGGCAGTGTTTCAGACAGCTTCCTAGGATTTATTGGGTGCTTTAGAAAAATCTCTCAATGACTAGGATTTCCAGGGAATCCCTGGAGTTTGTGGCTGGAAATAAAACTCAGTACAATTCAAGCCAGGACCCTGACCTGAGTAAGATTCCAACCAAGTGAGAGAATGAATAGAACTGAGAATTGCAGCATTTACAAGTTTTCCAACATTTTTGAAAAAAAGAGAATAATTAGATTTTAGGAGAAGTGATAGCTTTCCTATGCATTAATGCTTCAACAAACGTCATGTTTTATGCAAGAGGAGCTAAAGTTCATGCAGATTTTATGCCAAAGACAGATGACAGACGGTATTCTTTTTTTCTAAAGTGCTAATCCAAGTACAAAACTTGCATGAAATCCTTTAAGAAAACTCATTCTTGTCATATGCAACAGAAATCATTTCCAAAAAACTTTATTTAAAAATACTGACTAATTTCTAAAAATAGTTTTGTCAAAAACCCTAGTGATTCAGCCATTTCTTAAGAAATTACATACTCCAAAAAAAATTTGCCATGTTTGACATTATTCATAGAAAGAAATCAGGTGAAACAAATTGTAAGACTAATTTTATATTTGTTCATACCCAAATATAAAAGTTGAGAAGTTACAGTAATTTTGTTTGTAAATTTGAAATACAGTCATTAGTTGCCAGAACAAAAGTAAATTTTGGTTAGCACGGAACAAGAACTTGGGGATACTAAGATGAACCAGAAGTAACTCTTGAAGAGTTCATAGTCTGGTATTTAAAATACCTGTCAGTAAATAATTCTGGAATGTATTTTAATAGAGGTCTCTGATATACTACAAATGAGGTCACTAAGCTCAGAGAGTTCGATGCTGGGGAGGACGGCACTGAAGTGGAAACCAAAGGAGAAAGTGATTACACCTTAGAGAGCATTCAAGGATGACACGACCGAAATTCACACAGGTGGGCCTGGCGGTCCCTGCATGTCAAAGGTACAAGGAAAATGAGAGAGAAACAACATAAATCTAAGACGGATGGATAATCTGGTAGCCAGAGCCTCATGACCAAGGGAAGCAAAGTAGAATTGTGGTTTCAGATGCCGGTTCTGGACTCAGACTACCTACATCCAGATCCTACTCTTTTAAGAATTAGCTTGGGAGTCATATGTAAAATGGGGGTAATGAAGTGGTCTTGGGTAGTAATCTGTAAAATGTGTTATTGTGTGAGTGTTCTGCCTCCCCAGACTCGGACGAGTTGGTAAACAGTGCACAGTGTACCTGCCAATTGTCTCTAACTAGAGAAGCAAAACCACTGTGAAATACTTCACACTCACTAGGGTGGTTAATTTTTTAAAAAAAAACTAACAAGAGTTGGCAAGAATACGGAGGAATTAGAACTCTTACACATTGGGGAATATGAGATGGTAGAGCTACTTGCGGAAGAAAGTTCGACAGTTCCTCAAAATATTAAGTATAGAGTTTTCATAAGACCCAGGAATTACACTCCTAAGTATATACACACGAGAAATAAAAAGACACGTCCACACAAAAATGATACTCATATGTTCATGGATGCATTATTCACAATAACCAAGAAAAGTAAAAACAATAATGTGCATCAATTTATAAATGGATAAAGTATGTGGTGCAAGTATGTGATGGATTATTATTTAGCAATAAAAAGGATTAAAGTACTGATACGTGCTGCAACATGGATGCACCTCGAACACACTACGCTAAGGGAAAGGAGCTCGTCACAAAGACCACACGCTGCATGCTTCTGTTTATAACGAGTGGCCAGATTAGGCAAATCTATGAGACAGAAAGTACCTTAGGGGGTGCCTAGGATGGGGCAGAGGAGGGGACTGCACACTGTGTGGGGTTTCTTTTGAGATAATGTAAATGCTTCCGATTAGATTCTGGTCATATTTGTACAAGTCTGTGAAAATACTAAAAACCACTGAATTATGCATTTTAAAAGGTGAAACTCCATTAAACTAATAGAGTTAATCAATATAGTTAATTAATTCAGGGGCAAAATATATCTTAAGAAAGCTGTTTTTCCTTAAACAGTACCTATCCCTTAGACTTATCATCAGGCTAGATAACAAATGTAAAGCTATTAGCGAAGTATTGGGCACAGAACGATCAACAATTAAGTACTATATATTTAAACTTAAAGGTAGTACTCTCATCCTATAGATCACATAGAGAGAATAGAATACGGAGCTTTTCCCACCTGAAGGAATCTTGTTTTCAAAGTGCTTTCCACTGGGCTCTGCACAGGTGTGTCCTGTTCTCAGGTGAGACGAGGGGAGAAGGAGAGACTCCCGGGAACTTCCTGATTGCTATTGGTGAGCAGGGCCATTCGAGGCCAGCTAGAAGCCCTGTAAAAAGCTTAATGAGACCTGCCTTGGACTTTAACTGGAATCTGAAAGAGCCAAGAATGACGAGAAAAAAAAGGACCCATAATGTAATGCCAGAGACTGTTTTTCATAAAACCTTAACAGATTAGGAAGATGAGGAATGAGTAACCATTAATCAGGGAAGAAATAACAGACTTGGCAGCTAATGGAGGATCTCAATCAATATTTTGTTATCTGGTTAAAGAAAGAGGGCTTTTTTATTCTTCCTTTTTCTCCTTTAAAATGCCTTTGATATATCCTATCTTATGGCAAACACCCCTAACCCTCACTCTCTAAATTCTAGTGGAAGTCACGAATGCAATGACCATCTATAGACAGAATTCCAGTGACGTTGCAGTTTATGTATTTGGAAGATCAATGGTGAAGACACTCAAGTTTCTATTCCAGTTGCCACAACAGCAGATGCCGGTGTTTACCACCCAGAGCATTTCCCCTGTGCTTTGTCATTTCTTTATCTTTCATGTAATTTCACACAGTTACAACTTCCACTGTGAACTCACACGTTCAAAGAGAGCCAGGAACGTCAAGCAGCTGCTCGCCAGCCCGATCACAGGACAGACAGCAGGGCGTGGCTCAACTGTCATGGCAGAGCCCTGGCTTGTGGGGACCCAGGGACACCAGTGAGCTCGCGTCCTGCTGGGTTTGTGGGAAGCACCCACCCGGTCTTCACAAGCAAATCCTAGGTTACCAAAGCCTGAAGGTCATGGCACACCTCGCTACCACACAGATGGCTTCCATTTCTGTTTTAAGCCTTTGAGGAAAAAACCCGAGGAAGAGAGATCTTCATTTGGTGCATTACGTGAAGAGTTCTGGTTCATTAATTAAGGAAGACCTATTTTTCCTAGGAGAGCGTGGAAAAAATCAGCCACGTTGTTTTCATGCTCAACGAGAGTGCCAAATAACCACCACCCAACCCCTGGCAGCTCAAACCAAAAGCCTCTTACAAATGAAAGCAGAAATGAGATCAACTTATATCAAATTCCCCTAAATAGCAGAATGTTAATATTCAAAAAAACATTTTTATAGCATTTCAAATTTGCATGTGTTTTATGCACTTGGTTCTGAATGCCTTTTCAGCATCAACACTCACACACACACACACACACACACACACACAGCATCCTTATGAGATGCTGGGTATGATTTTCCTGTCCTCAAAGAGGGAAGGAAACTTAAGACAGACTGAAAGCATTTTCTAGAGAAGCAATGTCCAAAAACCTGTTTGCTAAACCTTTAGCACCCTCAAGACCTTGAAGGGTTCTGATCACACATTTTCACTCTGCCATCTAAGGCACGTTTTGTTCATCTGTGTCCGAAAGACTCATCTGTGGCCAAGATTCTAAGTATATCCTAAGCTTTTTTCCCCTAACAATACGAAGATACTTTAAGAAAAGGAAAAGAAAAGCCATTGAAATTTCAGCTTGGGTAGGCTTGAGGGCTGCAGGTAAATTAAATGCTTCTCCCTCTAGGGTCCCCGTAAAGCACAGCACCTGAAGCATCTAAGCAACGTGCAGGGTCCAAATCAGATGCTCAGAACATGGGAAATGCACCAACAGACCCATCAGTCCAGTGAGACCAGCGATGTTCTGCCACAGATGAACGTCTTGACTTGTAAGCACGTTATCGTCATCAGAATGACAGATACAAAGTATTCAAATCTTTTAAACATCTGATCAAATAACCCACGTGGCCAATCTGTTGAATACTGCCGTTCTATTTACAGGAAGACATTTCTCCAGTTTTTATGACAGGCCAGGTAACTTAGAGTAAAAACAGCTTCTAAGAAGTTAACGTATTCAGACCTGGCCAGGAGTTCTTCCACACTTATCTTAAAGCAACAATGGCAAAAGGGTAGGTGTGCGCACCATTTCTAAATGGGCCGAAGGGGCTGGCACAACATATTTTGCAAAGTATTGTTTGACTAGTTCCTCCTGCTTAATCTGCGCTGCTATACCAGAAGGACAGCTATGCTATTTGGAGGGAAATCTCTGGTTAGGCTTCCCCTTTTCACACACCACCGTCCGCGCCTCACGAGTGGCGCCGTGAGCCATACTCACCAAACCTTGGCAGGTGGAGAGGGCCACCGAGGAATTTCGGTGGGATCGCACAGAGCCTTGGTAGAAACAGAAGTCCTCTGGCGGTAAGGTCTGCACGGACTTAGTGCCTCTCTTTCCCAAGGTCTGCACAATAAATCCAGGAGCCACGAGGCTGCTGGAGGTTTTCAAATCCATGTGGAAATCGTGGCTGGAGCCTTTCAGCCGAAGGTGAAGAGAGTCACCTGCTAACTGGGCCGCTGCTCTTCTCCGTCGCTGGTGATGCATGATTTCATGGGACACGTAATCTCCCCTGTGGTCGACCTCGTAGGCAGAGACCAGGTCGTATTCTGAAATCAAAAGAGTGAGGAGCAGGTGAGCCATTCCAGGACCCTGAGAAGCATCAGGAAGTCTTAGAAAAGAAGACTATCTTAGCAGATGACATTGTCACGCAGCAAAAAATGATGGAGGAAAACACAACACTCACCCCATCCTCAGTTCCACGTGTGGAGTACATTACATCCCAGGTAAGAGGGAAAACCGTAAACGTGGCCTTCACCGAAGTTGATGTTGCCCCATAATGTGCCACTACCAATCCAGAAAATTCTATGACACTTACAAGGGAAAACAGAATCCTGACCCAATAAAACCCAAACTGGACTTTTAGGATTATACTTCATAAATTTTAGTGATGGAGTAAGTATCATATGTAATCTTTTCTATAGCTTTAAAACCATCCTTTAATCATATTCTTTCTGTTCTCTACAAATATCTTCATTAAGACGATAAGAAATTTTAGTTTAAGAATACCCCTGATTTGTCAGAAAACAGTTAAAGAGAAAAATGGGATAGACACTCTTTATTGCTTAATTTTTAAAATATTTAGTCCTTAAATCATTGAACATACAGGAGAACAGACATAATGCACACACCTTCCAGGTTTCCCAGATGCTAACATTTGGAAATGCTCGTGTGTGTTTGTTCGTGCTGGAAACCACCGCTGACCCTCCCGGTGGCCTGGGTGCTTGGACTTGATCAGATTTCGAACTCCAAGCCCTTTCAGAGATGGGCACCACATTCTTCCTCCCGCTGCAACATAGAAGGTGCTGGCCCAGACTGTATTCAAATAAATTATTGCCTTTAAAAGAGTAAGTAAAGGATACCCCAAGGAGCTATCAGATTTCAGGGGCCCGCAGAGGGCTGCAGGCTGTGATCACAGGCAATGTTTCCAGTGGTGCGTTCCGTGCTCATCGGAGTCATTGGCCCTCCTCTCTGCAGAAAATACAGAGAGAAACCCTGCAGCCCTCAGGATCCCGGGAGGTGGTCCTCGGCTGCCTTTCTGTAAGTATCGTAGTTGTCTTCTCCAAAGATGTTTCTCTCCTTTTAGAAAATCACCATTTATTTTGCATGGTTATAAGCAGCGTTTGTCCTGTCATTGTCACCATAACAATATCGCCTCCGCTAGCCAGAGATCAGGGGACACTTGTTTTTGCCCTAGACAGGACAGAACTTAGATGGGAAGAGAAGGGGCCAGCCTCCTGCTACGTGCTCAACTCAGACCTGGACTTTTAGGCCATGTGAAGGTAGCTAAGGATGGGGCTACAAAATATTTTAGTGAACAATTTGTTAGCTTGGTTTATACCGTTTCAATACTTACGCACACGGTGTGTGTGCTCCAATGGTACAGGCGTGTTCTACCTGCATGCTTCAGGAGAGGGCCTGCTTCCTAGCCTGCATTTTTCACCAGAAATCACCCGAAAACAACAGTTCTGAGTGACACCAGGCCTTTCTCCAAACTTGCTCTGAGAGGTCTTTGAAAAAACTATGTCAAGCCCAGGCACCAGAGCAGCTAGAGAGACCCAGCCTCGCAATGGGGTGTACGGTCTTTGAAGGCTCAAAATGCAACTTCCTCTTACTTGCTTAAGACCCTGATTCCAATATTCTGAGAATACCCTCCCCTTTAATTTCCTACAAATGCTGTTAGGAGACTGTTCTGTCAGATGATTAACAACCAGGGTCCTTCTCTGCTCTGGCCTGAGCTGGACACGCTTTTGGGAATCACAAGATAAAACAGAACAGCATCCTACAGAAGTGGCATTTGGTCAGAAGTGAACAGTACTCAGGTAATTATTTTTTTCCTGGAAGAAGAAAGTTTTCTTCACAACCAAAACTCTTTCAGACACTTGTTCGCACACTCCTACTCCATCCTGGAGGGTGACTGAACGGTTACACAGGACGTCACACAGGAGTAGAGTGGGCAGCAGCCAGTGCACGGTCAGGAAAGGCAGGTGTTTGTCAGGGAGAGGCAGTGAGGGCCAGGGATGGATGGTCAGGCCCTGCCTGAAGAGTTCCCGGGGCTGATTTCAGGACCGAGTGAGGGTCCGAGGCCAGGCAGACAACCCTACCAAGCAGGCAGGAGGACAGAGGCTTGGCAACGGCCTCTGCTCCCAGGGCCTCTTCCTCGGGTCAGAGCTTCCACGCGCAGCTCTGCAGAGCCGGGAGCAAACCAGCACGGTGGGCCCCCAGGTCTGGCCCCTCGATAGCCAATAAGCACTCTGAGGGTCCCCGGCTGAGGGTACCTGGCTGAGGTTCTGGCAGACAACTAACTATTGACATGTACATCCAAGCAGGGAACTCGTGTCTCATAGGGTAAAATACACTGGAACTTTCAATATTTAACTTAGAAAACGAGACAGCTAAACCAGTCTGGCCAAACGGTGTGCAGTGAAAGACGAAGAGGCCACAGGCGTCGGAAGGAGCACGTCTGCCTTGGGTACGTGGATCCCAGGCTGTCGTGGGCCCACAGAAGGACAAAAGGGAACCGTGCACACCCTGAGAAAGCTCCGCATTTCCCCAATCCCTCTCCCCGAAGGGAGACTCCTGCCCTGCAGGCAGGCCTGGCTTTCTGGCTTAGAGGGAAAGGCCAGGGTGATGTAGTCATGTGACACCTCCTCCCCGTCCTGCCAGCCGGGCAGGGGACTGGTACCAACTCACCGCAGCCCCCACCCCTGCAGCACAGGCAGTGCAGGGAAGACAGAGAGCCGCTTGGCTTGTTCCGAACAGTGGCTAATCAGCACATTGCATTGGACATATAAAGGTCATTACTGTTTTAAACAAATGAAGTTATACCCAGATGATATAAGCCATATTGTTATGACCTTTATTTTGGAGGGCAGATGATATTTGTCCTTTATCAGGGAGACATAGAATATTCATCTTGCAAAATAATTCCTGGTAAGCCTCTTTTACATAAACACACAGAGTGCTGTGCTGATAAACGTTTGGCAACCAGATATTTGGGGGAAAACGGCCTGGTGGTGAGCATTTGCCAATTTCCCTGGTGCGAGTCATCCCCACCCCATGGCTGACTTCAATGGCCCATGTGGCAACACTCAACAGGGAGTTCGAAGAGAGCAGTAGCCACCACTGGATAGTGTTTCTACCATACAGCTACAATCGATGAAAATAACCTCAAAAGCACAGTTTATAGTAAAATAACGATGAAGTGAAGAGTTTTGAATATTTTAATATAACTTATCTCTCTATTCATATATTTTAATTTTTAACAACCAGCATAAAAATTCCTGACAAGGTAGCAATCAGCTCCCAAGAACTGGTATGCGCTGGCCCTGGTCCCCCAGCTCCCACCTGTCGGGCACTCACCGTACGGAACGACCACGACCCTGTCCTGAGCGTGAGGGAGAAGGACCTACCTTTCACTTCGGCCCAGTGTTTCTCACCTGGGGGGGAGTCCCCCTTCTCCTCCCCCCAGGGGACACTTGGCAACGCCCAGACTTTTTTTGGTTGTCACAAAGGGGGTGGGAAGAGCTATGCCCCTGGGATCTAGTGGGTAGAATCTGGGCCCCTGCTAAGCATTCTGCAATTCACGGACACGCCCCGCGGCAACATGCCGACGCTGCCAGGGCTGGGGAGTCCTGATGTAGTCAGATAGGATTCCTTAGTATCAAATATGTGCTCTCAGTTATGCGTAAATGAATGTGGATAAGGTCATAGCTAAAGAATTTAATGAATGAAAGAAATATGCACAGCCTCTCACCATCCACACTTATTACTATTTGGAAAGAAGTCAAAGTATAACTGCAATAAACTGAAAATTTTAAATTAACTTTAAGCTTATGTTTTAATATCATAATCCCCAAAACTTTTGGTTTTGTGATTAGAAAAAAATTTAGTGATATTTCTGATCTTTGAGAATCCTTTAAGTAATATCTTGGTCCTGTTTAGATTTTTTAATTAAGGAGAAAATAATTACAGATGGCTGTCAAGTCAGTACCCTAAGCTACTTGATTTCCAGAGGATTTTTTGACCAAAGAATCAGCTCTAGGAAGACTCTGATTTAGAAATGATGGCATGACCAAATGGCAGTTCTACTGGTAGCTCTTTGAGGTGTCTCCATGTTGCTTTCCGCAGAGGTTGCACTAGTTTGCAGTCCCACCAGCAGTGTGTGAGTGTTCCTGTCTCTCTGCATCCATGTTGTTTTGGGACTTTTCGATAAAAGCCATTCTCACTGGAGATAAATGACATCTCACTGTGGTTTTGATTTGCATTTCCCTCATGATGAGAGATGTTGAGCATTTTTTCGTCTGTGCACCATTGGTCTATTTTCTTTGGGAAAACTTCTGTTCAGGTCTTTTGCCCACTTTTTAATGGCAACCCCCACTACCAGTATTTACCTAAAGGAAAAAAAGACACCTACACTCCACTATTTATAGCAGCACAATTCCCAGTTACAAAGATGTGGAAACACCCCTAGTGCCCATCAATGCATGATTGGATTAATAAAATGTGGTATGTGTACTACTCAGCCATAAAAAATGGTAAATTAATACCTCTTGTATTAACCTGGATGGAACTGGAGAGCATTCTTCTAAGTATAACAACAATGTAAAAACAAACACCACATGTACTTACCATTAAATTAGAACTAATAGATCAACACTTAGGTGCACATATGGAAATAACATTCATGGGAAATCAAGCAGGTGGGGGGGAGGGGATGGGTAAATTCCTACCTAACCGGTACAATGCACACTATCTGGGGAATGGGTGCACTCATAACTGTGACTCAAATGGTACAAAAGAAATTTGTATAACCAAAACATTTGTACCCCCACAATATTATGAAATAAAAATTAAAAACAAAGAAATGATGGCATGAGGTGTAGACCACATGAGTGTGCTGAAGTGGGCTTGTACCAGCTTCAGATTGCTGCTTTTGGACAATGCTTCCTAACTCTGTGTTCAAAGACATCACACTGATAGTTTGAAATTGGACATGGTGGGGAATTTGCACCATAGGAATCAGCAAATGTTATGAATCAGAGCTCCAGGGCCCTCCCACTCCATCTGAAGGGCCTGTTCTTAAACATTTACAAGCACATGCCTGGGACAACCTGAAAGAGGCTGCCCTGTCTCATGTTATTTAGATATTTGAGTGTGAATTATTTTCAACTTCAAACACACATACGCAAACACAACACAAGTCTATGCTGTCCAGTGAAACAGAGTTCTAAAGAACTTCTGAACCATACCCTGGATGCTTAACTTACTTTGGAATTTAAAAAGTTAACAAATCTGTGACATGTCTTTGGTCAAGGAGCTACTATTTTTGCTAGAAAGATAAATTTGTAGAAAAAAAGCATTTTTTATTAAGAAATAAAAACAATGCTAAATCAGCAAAAATAAAATCTGCATGTTTCATGGCTAAAGATAGACTTTATCTCAATTTAGTGATCCATTCTATTGCCTCAAAAAGTATATGAAATTCTCTTTCCTATTGCATAATTACTTCAGACACCCAGCAGAATTTGCAATAATAGTTTGAACCATGTGTTACGTGTTACTTTAAACAAAACATACGGCCACAAATAATTCTATCAAAACCCACTTGCATAACGGGTACCTAGACACACAACAGCAAGCCGACTCCAGCATCACACAAGGCGTGTTCTAGCGCTGCTATTCCAGATGGGAACAGGCAACCCTGCTGGCGAGAGTGCGTTTTCCCTGGCAGTGTGGCAGTCTGCCGTGCAGGCCACTCCCACAAGTTAGCCTTTATGATTAGGGCACTAACACGGGTACCTGCGTAGGGGTGAGGGTGTGTGCTATGTCCTTAAGCTGGAACTTCACTGATGATGGCTTGCTCCTTCCCGTTTGGGTTCTGACCAAGCCAGGTGAGTGGTTGTCATGGAAACGCTGTGCCGTGAGACCAGCCGAGGTGCCAGGTGATCAGCCCAGCAACACGCCAGCAGCCAGCATCGGCTCACAGGAGAGGGAAGGAAGCTAACAAGGGTCTCCGGGGCAAAAGCACACCCGGGCAGGAGGCCTGGCTTGTCCTCCTCACTGCTTCTCTGTCTACAGTGTTCTTACCTTAAACGAAACTTCATGAATGCTATAAAGTTCTCAGAAATCTCCTGAGCCCCTTTGGAATTTTCATGATTTTAGGGAACTAGAATTTTTTACAGAAATCTTATCAAAAAAAGAGAACTAGAATTAACTTCTAATACGAATTATTATACTGTAGAATGCGTTGTAGGCCAAACATGAAAAGAGACAGGGACAACCACAAGAAGGTGAGCTTTAAATAGATAACTGTCTTTTGTAAATGCGAGGTGAAAAAGTATTTTAAGCATTTTATAACATTTGCATCTAGCGCTCTCTGGTGGTCCTCAGAAAGATCTCACCGTCTAGCATCAATCCGATATTTTTGATACTATGCTCACACTCATTCACTAGGGAAGAATTTCAACAGTCAATGCAAATATTAAATTCTTTATATTACTTTATCAAAACTTAAGAAATTATATTTAGGAATTTTGAATTATTAACTCTAATTTTCTGGATTTTCTGACAATACATTGAGATAATCAAACCTAGTTCTTCCTATAAAAGTCAACGATTATTAACGCGTGAGATAGCAATTTATTTTTGGAAAAATGCAAAACAATGTGTAGTAACTGCCCCCGGATGGGTTCAGATTAAAAGCCATCTAGCAACCAAGGTTGCACACCTGCTCTCTCCTTCACCTGATGCGGTGTCAAGACACAGAGATCCCCATAAGACGTTAAATTTGCAAATGCCACTTGCAAATAGCAGAGGCAAAACCATACATTGCTAAAGGATCAGACTTGCCTTATGCCAATCACGGCACAGGACATGGCATTGCTCATGATGTCACAATAAGCTAGCTCGCCATTGCATGCACCATTATGTTTCAAGTGTGCCCCAATTCTTAAAGAGCGTTAACTTTGATACCAAAATGGTCAGCACCGGGGAGAAATGACCACCTTGTGTCTCCTGCTCGGATTATAGTCAAGGATAGAGAAAGACTCCAATTTGAAGAGGAGGAGGACCTGGAGAGAGAGGAGGGGTGGAAAAGCGGTGCTATGCTCTTTATAACGGGTTTGATGTACACATTAATCCAACCTCGGGTTTCTCCCTAAGCTCCTTCATTTTTAAAAGTGTTATTTCCTCCCCCTTTCCTAATGTTAGGGCAGTAACTGGCAAACCTTTGCTCTTTTCCAGGGAATGCGATATAAATGTTGGTGGGAGTCCGCTCACGGTGCTCGCTCGTACAGCAAGAAAAACGCACGGCAGCATCTTACAGTTCCACGGAGTCATGAAAATCCACAGCACTTTGCAACCAGCTGCGGGGGATTCACAAGCCGCTAAATTGCGAGGATTAGAAGCCCGACCGCGCCGACTTACCGCCCTTTTCCGTCCAGCCCGGCCGCTCCGCGGGAGAGCGAGGGCGCGGGACGCTCGGGTTCCCGGGCGCTGCGGGTCCCACGGCGCACGCAGGTGCCTGCTGGAAAACAGCAGCGACACCGGGTGAGGCGGCGGGGCCTGCGGGAGAGGAGCCGGGGAGGGACCCGTCTCCCGCGGTCAGGGACTTGCACTTACCGGCTCGCCCGCCCACCTACCTGCGCCAGCAGCAGCACCCAGAGCGCCGCGCAGCCCCCGGCGCCCCGCGCACGCCATCGGCGCTGCGGCCCTGGGGGGGACACGCAGGGCTTCATTTGGGGCGCTCCGAGGGACCTGGGGGCCGCCGGATGGTCCCCAGCCGGGCAGCGTGCGAGTAAGTGTGCAGGGAGGACCCGACCCGCGGACCGCAGGATTCCCCACAGCCTCGCCGCCGCCTGCGCGCGGGTTATTACTGCGGCTCTGCGCGGCGCGGGGGGCGGAGTGGCGGCCAGCCGCGGGGGTGGCGGCGCAGCGCCCGCCCGAGCCCCGGGAGGGCAGGGGGAGGAGGAAGGGCACGAGGGAGGGGAGAGGGGCGGAGGGGGGCTGGAGGGTGGGAGGGCAGAGGATGGGAGAGGGAAGGGACGAAGAAGGGGGCAGAGGAGGGAAAGGCGGCTGGAAAGGGAGGCCCAGGAGGAGGCGGGCAGGGAGGAGAGGGTAACTGGAGAAAGAGGGGACCGAGCGGGAGGAGGGCAGGACAGCACCTGGGCCGGTGCTCCCTGGCGGGCCGGTGAGCTCCCGGGTGGAGGGTGGCCGGGCTGGGCGCGGGGCGGGGGCAGGTTGGCCGGCAGGCCGGTGCGCCCTAGTCCCTGCCTCTGGTTGGGGACTCCGCTGCCGCTCAGACCTGTGCGCCCTCGGCCCCGCCTCTGGCTGGGAAATCCGTGGAGGCCTCCGCTGCGGCTCGAGGGACCCCCAGCCCTGAGGGCCAGACCTGCGCAGCCAAAGGCGCAGGACACCTGCAGTCCTCGCCTGGCTGTCCCTGGCTGGCCCGCGCCTTGGCCCCTCTGGGGTCCCCCCTCCTGCCCTGCGCGTGGGGGTCCGGAAGGAGAGAGATCCGGGAACGGGGCTCCTGCACCATGTAGGGGACGCGCGGACCTGTGTCTAGAGGCTTGCGAAGTGACGGGAGACCCGACAGCAGCTGCAATCCCTGGATGTGCGGTGCCTGTGGGTCATGGCCGCCCTCGACGGGCCAGGCCAGGAGTGCCGATGCCTAGCTGCTCGGTGCAGCCCATGGATGGGAGGTCTCAGGGCTGCTGTGTGGACCCCACAAGAGAGCCAAGGAGGCAGCAGGTGCGCCGCCACCGGCCTGGCCCGTGTTCTGCACCACTGGTTGGGGTGTGCGTGCCTTTGAGTGTGAGAACGGGAGTGTGCATGCGCTTGTGTGCGCACATGTGCATGTCAGTACCCGATGGTGTGTGTGAGAGCACGCGTGTGCACTGCAGGCCTCTTGCCTTTGTAGTCCTGAAGTGCCAAAGTGTCGGACATCCTGAACAGATGCTCTGCAAACTGCAGAGCCACGGTGCTGTGCAGGGGCTGACACCTGCTCCGTATCTCTCTCTCTCTCTCTCTCTCTCTCTCTCTATATATATATATATATATATCTGAAATTCACTTATTTGAAAACTCTTCACGAGTGCAAATATTTTCACACAAAGGGCTGCATTGGGAATGGCCTTAAAACACCTGCCACCCTCCCCTCCCCCAATGCCTAACAAGTGTCTGCCTCCTCCGTTGGCACCTCAGGAAGCTTACACTTGCCTGGGAAGGCTGAAGTCTCCACAGTGACTTCTGCAGGCGGAGGCAGGACTTCCCTTTGTCCTGAGTAAAGGACATTGTATGCTGGGCAAACGGGGGTCGCTAATTACCTCCGACTGTGTCCAGTATAACACAAGAGGGACTGAGATTTTCCAAGTCTGCCACACGGAGATGTCCAGGGACTCTTTTTTCAGTAAGTTCCAACGTATGAAAGGAAAGAGGGATGGCTTTTATAAAAGGATCCACTCTTAGGATTTTTTAAAAAGAGTAAACAAAAGAAGCCTTTAATGAGTCTCTTTAAAGGGAAAAAAAGAAACAACATTATTTACTCCCTCCTGAGGAGTGTTTCCCAGTTCCTTTAGCTGTGTGTGGAATTGAGTGCCTGTCCTCCAGGACAACGATGACTTCAGAGAACACAGAGGGATGGCAAATTCTAGTCTAGCCTGTGGGGCCGGGCAGGGCGCTGACATGAGCAATACTGATGGACCAAGTTTAATAAAGGCCACAGAACAGGTGCAGCCACTCACAGCTGCTGCTCAGTCTCGGGGGTGGGGGGAGGGAAGGGGGACAGAGCAAACTGGAGCACACAAGTCCTCCCTTGAAGGGACCGTGGCACTGAGTGGCCTCAGGTGACGGGGCAGGGGGTTGTTGCTATACAGTAACAGGGGACCAGATCTACCAAATTTTTAAGGAGAAAATGGAAATCCAAATTTGTATGTGAAGTTCTCCCATTTAAAAAATGTTCCAGCAAAGTAACCCTGAGGGCCAATATTGCAAGTATCAAAACAAACAGCCAGCCAGAAAATCCTTCAGTTCACAGCCCTTTGAGAATTTAGCACTATAAACTTTGAGATCAAAATTTAAGAAAGTGATTTTCTTATCATCTGTTTAGAGTGGGGGTCAGAAAATTACCATCTGGGATCAAATCTGACCTGCTGCCCATTTCTGTAAATAAAGTTATATTGGAACATGGCCCATTTGTTTACAGACTGTCTGTGAACCTTTCACAAGGACACAGTTGAGTCCTTGCAACAGAGACCGTGTGTCCTGCAAAACCTAAACTATTTATCATCGGACCCCTTATAGGAAAATGTTGCCATACATTATTTAGATCAATCACAAGTTAGCACTTGTTTCCTTTCTGACAGAAGGTTCTTTTTATTTAAGAAGTCATTATGAAGTAGATGTTTGATAGAGAATAAAAGTTAAATTAAAAATAAAAACACAGTGCTTAGCAAAGGATCTGGGAGACAGCATCCTCCTCACTGGGGCATTTTCTCCCGTGCCCAGAGCCCTTTCTAAATGAAAGAAGCAAGGGCCCTTTCTCGCGTGAAAATAAATGGCACTTTAGATTAAGAGGACCAAGTTTTTTCATAGCCCTTTTCTAAATTGTATAAACTTTAAATGGGTCTATGACCTTATACGTTAAACTACCATGCACCCAGCTGACCCAGAGGAGGAGCAGGTGTGTTTGTGAATTATGAAGCTTCTGTTTGGTCTGTACTATGGCTCCTTGTCCAGCGCACACACAGCCAGAGCTAGTTGTTTTAGTTTCATACAAGTTATGGTTGTATTGTGCATGAACACTTTTCTTTAGGGGAAAAAGATCACAAAGATTATATGAAAAACTTCCATAGTTCATACACTTTTCTGAAAGTTTAGAATTGCTTTTTATTACTTTATGCAAATAAGAAGAACACACTTTCATTGAAACAAAAAACCCAATAATGTCAAATAACTCTCCAGCCTGGAGGCTTAAAGACGCATCTAGTACGTCTTTGCAGGTTACAGATGAAGAAGCGGAGCCCCAGGGAGGGTAACACATGGGGTGTGAGAGGACCAGCCTCCTGCACACATTCCTCCCCAGCCTTCCCCTGCCCTCCCACAAAAGATGATTTATAGGCCTAAAAAGAGAGAGAGAGTACCCCTGCAGTGAGGAAAAAAATAGCATAGTAAAAAACAAGAAAAGGACATTTTGATGTGAGAAATTCTAAATTCCTAATCTGGGTGAAAATTTAGGATGGGGCAATGTACCCTGTGGATTATATGAAATTTTGAACTCACTGTGAAGAAGGAGTGAGCATGACTGTAGAAATCAGAGGACCCTAGAAGAACTGCTTTTCTGGAACAGCTGGCCAGACTGAACACAGCCCCCGCTTCCTCAAGATGCCACATCCAAGTTCTAACTGAATGTGACACCGCAGCTCCCTGGTGCTCATGGGATTAGAAGGCCCCGTCGTGGGCCAGCGACGCCCTTCCGTGCCTGAGAGGTAACCAGATAACATCAGCCGAGGTTCACGTTCTGATTCTGTTACCAACACACTCTGGAGTCTGAGCTCCTCCCTCACTGTGAGACTTTACTGTCCTTAGGAAAAAGAAGAAAGGAAAATTGGGAACCAACGCGGACAGACGACATTAGATTCCTGAATTCAAAACATGGCGTTTCTGAGTGCTTTTCCTTTTATTATTAAACACAGAGAAATTTAGATTACATAATAATAGAAATTTATTTCATCATATAACTCACATTATATTAATTATATAATAATAAAAACGTTAGTAATAAATACTAGACATTACGTACTATGGTCATTTTCGGTATTTGAAACCCCTCATGCAGTGATCGCCTCGTGTCTCCCCCGAGATTGATGCTGCAGCCGCACGTAGAGGTTCAGTCCCTCAGGCACCCCGGGAATAAGTCTCAGAGCTTTCACTCAGGTCGTCTGGTCCATGCCAACACTGGCTTCTGCAGAACACGCTTTCCTCTAACGAGTACAGAAGAAACGTAACTGCTGAAGGCTGGTGTATCGGTTAGCAGTGGCTGCAAAAGAAAACACCCCTAACTCAAAACACGGGTCACTTCTTTTCGCTGCATGCTGGCCAGGCATCTGGTGGTCAGGACAGCGCTTGCCAACCCCGGCTGGGCTCCCACCAGAGTGCCGTCCACGGGGATGGGTAGGTGGCCGAGTTGAGTTGGGCTCTCGCATTTCTGGAACACCGGGGTGGACTGCAGGCTGGGACGGATAGATGTACGTGGTGTTAGGTCAGAGCCGTGGTGCTCAAGAGGGCTGCCCGTTAGAGAGGGGCTTCCTGCCCACCCAGTCATGCTCTCTAGGGGCGGCCGAGAAGAGCTTTGCTTTCCCCGTCTGTTGGAAGATAATAGGTTCGTCAGTGTTTTGGACTGAATTGTGTCAGCGGCCCACCACCGATTCATGTGTGAAGTCCTAACCTTCATCTAAAATGACCACCAGTGTCCTTATGAAAGGGGAATTTGGACAACAGACACACCCAGGAGAAGACCTGCAAAGATGCAGGCAAAGATTGCGAGCTGCAGTCTAGGAGCAAAGCCCCAGACGCTGGGAGAGGGGCTGGGCCAGGTTCTCCCTCAAGCCCGGGAGGCACCGACCCTGCCCAGCCTGCAGCCTCCAGAGCTGCGAGACAGTAAATCTCTGCGGTGTCAGTCACCCAGTCCAGTCCCCGCTGCCCTAGCAAACTAATACTACCAGTCCGAGGCAATATGGTTTCTATCCCTCCGGAAGGAATGTGGAAGAAAAATTATAACGTGAATATCCGTTTATGATCCTCTTTCCATCCCAGGCCCAGCAGACGAGACTCAGAGGAGAGGCCTGTGTGGGGTCTTCCAGACTGGGAGTGGCAGGGCAGGCAGGAGAGGTCCCAGGTAGGTGGGAGATGGCTGAGCTTCCGCAGGAAAGGTGCCAAGGCTGATGGCGCTGTCCTCCCTGGAGCACCAGAGACCCGTGACCACCCAAGGGGAGAGGTTCCTGCTCACTCAGGAAAAGAGGAACAAGCCTGCTGCCCCACCCACTGCCGCAGACGGACCCTCCGTGGCCCAGTGAGTCCCACCAGAGAATGATCTAGGGCGTGGGCCTCCCGCTGAGCCACCTTCGAAATCCCCTGGGGGCTGGAAACACCCTGATTTCTCAGCACATCCCCAGAGCCTGAAGTCCGGATTTGAGGGGAGCCTGGATGAGGGAAGGATTAGTGGAAGGTCCTGGGTGACTGCCTGAGCCGCGGAACGGAGACGGGGCTGGGAGGAGAGTCGCAGCAGGCGACTCCGCTGAGGGCCTGGGTGGGTCACAGTGGGACTCTGAGTGTGCAGCTGGGAGATGTCCTGTGCTCCGTGCTCTGCCCATCCTCTGAGATACGCTCTGCCAAGGACGTGCCCCACCTGAACTGTGCGTGACAGCGTGTGTGCCCGCGGACGTATGTGCTAGCCAGTTTGGAGTGTGCATGCAAGTACGTGTGTGTGCATGTATGTACGTCTGTCTATAATGTAAAGCAAGTTATCAAGTAGTGTGTAGATTGTTATTTGATTTTTTTTAGTTCTGGGAGAATTTCTGGAGAAAACGAAGTGCTTCATGGGAAGCAGGAGCTGTGGGGTTATATGGAGACACATTTCCTGGGTTCGGGTTGTAGCAGCAAATGGGTATTGCTGTGTCAGTTTAAAAAGAAAATCCAATAAGGTAATTTTTAAAAGATGGAACTATTTCTTCTAATTTAAAACTGGATTTTGGCATGGTTAGTATTTTTTTTCCTTATCTCACTTTACATAAATCTACGAATGACACACGCGTCAGTGTTCCTGGCTTTGCTGTGCCGTCAGTGATCATGACGCGGTTTCTCTAAGAAGTACCGCGCGGTTCATTCTCACATACCCTGGGTCTGAAACGTAGACCATGTCTTTAGCACTGTCTTTGCATCTTGAAAGGACAACTGTTGGACAGGCCAGCGGGAAAATTAAATTTGGCATCAGCTTTAAACACTTCCTTCTTTAACTGATGAAGAAGAAAAGTGGAGGCAGAGGAGGTCTCGCGAGGAGGCCGGGATTGGTCCCCAGTCTGAAGGAGGAGGAGAGATCAGGGGCTGCAGAAGGCGCCACGAAGGCCAGGCGAGGTGCCGGTGCCACCCTTCCTCCGGTCATTCCTCCTCCGTCACCTGAGCCCCCCTTCCAGCTGCCAGGGCGGGAGAGGTGCCAGAGTGGGACATGGGGTGCAGGCAGCCCTCCTGACCGGGGGGACACAGGTTGCTTTCCAGCAGATCCACGTCACCACCCAGCACTGGAGTGTTGGCCGTGGTGAGAGCCCAGTGGGCACGAGAGCTGCCGGCCAGAGTCGCCACCACAGCCTGGGCTGAGTAGACTCGGTTCTCCCCCACCCTCCCAGCCTGACACCCGTCCCCGGCCTGGAGCCCCGGCCACGACTCCTGCAGGAGCAGCCCCTCCTTCTGGTGCCTGACCTCAAACAAACAAACGCACAGTCCTGATACCGTGTTGGGATCACGCTTTACCCTCAAGAGGGGACGCTCCCACAGGGAAAGGGGCTCTTGGGCCCCAGATACGCCCCAAATTGGTGTTGTTTGAAGAGGAATTCCGTCCAGAGCCGCCCGTCCCCTTCCACAGTCTCACAGTCTGCCGCCCTCCTCCTCCTCCACCTCCCAAAGGAACAGTAGATTCCTACGCGGCAGACGGTCCTCAGTGTCACCTCCAAACTCATCTCTTCCCAGATTTCTAAAGCTCTGCATTCCTTCCCGTGCACATTTAAGAAAATCCCATTAGTATGTCAGCCACACACAGGAGCCCTGTGGTCCTTTCTTTGCCATTTTGGGTGTCACAGCGGTGGGGTGCACCTGCCTGTGGCTCTGTGGAGCGGACCCAGGCTTTTTGGGGCCCAACACTTTCACAATTTGGAGGACCCTCTTCAACATAAAGTCTAGAGGAATTACAAATGCAAAATTGGTTTATTTACATCATGTTAAAGTCCCATTGGGACTCTGATTAGGATCACATATATTTGTGGATTATTTTATACAAGATGAAAATCTTTAAAATATTCAATATTCTGAGTCAAGAAACTTATTTTCTTCATTTTTCTTTAAATGCGTCTCAATAAAAATGTGTGCTTTTCTTTATACCATTTGTATATTTACCATTTGTTGTTATGTTTATTCCTCAGGTATTCATACTCTTGTTGAATTCAGTTGGTTCACTGTAGCTCGTTTGCTAACGGGTGTGTTGAAACCTGCAAGGCAGCTGGGGAGCGCAGTGGGCAGAGCACGGGCTCCTGATCCAGACTCCTCGATGAGTCCCAGCCCAGACACCAGAAAGCAGGTGAACTTGGGCAAGTCGCACGGCCTCTCCGGGCCTCCATGTTCTTATCTGTAAAATGGGGATGTAATGATACGATGATAATGACAGCACTACTCATAACTGTTATGAGGAGTAAATGGGTTAATATTTTAAAGAACTGAGAACAGTACTTAGAAATGAATAGGGCTACATGTGCAGGGTTTTATTTCAAATAACATCAATAACTTACAGAAATGGTGCAGGTATTACACACTTGTCCAGTGTCCTTTATTCTCATGAGGTCTAATAACCATCAGTTCATTATCTTGTTTCCCAGGAAGATATAACTACATTATCTCTAATAATTGATATGCTTCTATTTTTCTAATATTTACAGCCTCACCTTTTTTCTACTGCAGTCCACGGGTGGGATTTGCAGCACAGGGGCATACAGGTGACCAGGAGCTCCGCTGCCTGCTCCCGACTGTCGTGGGAATGGCCCTGGCGTTTTGCTCTTAAGGATGGCGTCAGCTCTTGGTTTCCACGGTATACTTTACGATGCTAAGAAACACTCTCTCCCACTTCACTAAGAAACGTCGGTGGTAAGGGACGTTGAACATTCTGACAGTGTCCCTCCGGGTTGGTTTTCTTCCCCGACAAACCCAAATGTGCATCATGATTCTCACTCTGGAGATTGGGAAAATGGGGCTACAGGGCATTTTTTCAAGCTGTTAAGTGATTCTAATGTGTCCCCTGGTACGGGTGTCGGGGGACCAGTGGTTGCCTCTTTTTTTTTCAACTCTTGAAAGCTTTAATTTCCTCTGACATATTAACATAATTATTTTAAAACACTTGAACCATGCTATTTTTGGATATATTCTTCTTGCTTTGTTTTGAGATGTTACTTAAAAAATATGTTGATTAATTCAAGTTGAGTATTTTGTTGAGGATATTTATGTGAATAACAGGAAGAGATACTGGCAAGTTGTGTGTGTGTGTCTGTATGTGCCTGAGCATGTGGTTCAAGACCTAAAACTAGGGGCCAGTGTTACATGCTGCCGTGACATCTGGTAGCCTTGGGAGAGCCTTGAAGGACCTAACCACAAGTTCCCTCCCCTCTCCGCTCCTGTAGACAAGGCCCCCAGCCCTCCCTATCACGGGGATGAGGCCCAGAGTCTGCTTATGCCTGAGTAGGTTTCAGCTTCTTGCCTGCCCAGGAAATTATTCAAACAAGCCAATCACATCCTCCCCTGGGAACAGGGGCACCCGACCTCCGTGTCACTACAGAGTCCCCACAGACCCTGTTATTCACTCTGTCCCCAAGGGCAGCCCCGTGTGGCCCCCCATGCAGGGCAGCATCCTCCTCCCCAGGCTGTGAGCATACATCCCGGAGTGGAGTGTATCTGGCATCGCTCTCGGTTCTCATTCTGTTCCGTTCAATCTGGAATCCAATTACCCACGTGCTTTGTCGAGCGTCCTTGCTCTCATATAAACATCATCTTCTTACGTCGACTTGTTCTTTCTCCTTTTTTGTTTCCCATATTATTTAACTTTCATTACAGTTTATTCTCTTATTTTTTTCAAAATGCCAATCACTGTAATAATTTGCCCCACTGTATTCATGCAGTTTGCTTCTGCATATCGTTTTCATGATCAATAAGTATTTATCAGGTGAGTAAATCATTCTTTATATGTTTTACCTCCATTTTTATCTCATATTTCTTCATGACTTTATGATCTTGTGTCACCTATTCAAACACTCAGCACAGAAGAACTCAAGCACTGTGCCCCTCCCGTGCCCTCTGCCACCGCAGAGAAAGGGGGCCGATGCACAGTGAAGTGTCCCGAGGAAGAGGAGGGAAGACTTTGAACTGAGCCAAACCATCACCTGTAAGGGACGCTTGGGACAAATAGTGCATATTTGACAATTTATATCTGTTCTCCACATTACCAAAAGAGTCAACCTTGAGTAAAAATTTCAAACCACGGCGTTTTTCTCTCAAACATGTCACTGTTGTGATCTGGCGTTTGCTTTTGCAGAGGAGAAGTCTGGAGGCAAGCTTGGCGTTACTATTTTATTGGTAACCTGTTTTGCTCTTCAGACTGGGTCCTCATGGGATTTTTACATCTTTGGCCTTGTGGCTTTCAGGCCGCCTGTGCATTTTGTCATTAATTTGGCCTAGAACGTTTAGAACTCTTTTGACCCTTACACTCAGTTTTGGTTTATTTTTTTTTCAGTTTGGAAAGATCTATATACTTATGTGTTTATTATTGGGGAGATAAAATATTAAATGAGTACTATTTAGCATTAAAATAGATACGTCAAGAGTTTGGATAAGTACTGAAGCCATGAAATGACAGATACTTGTTGAAAAGCTATACGCGCATGTACGTCTAACTAAAGGAGGTTGATGAAAATAGTATGTTTCATATTTGCCATAATAATCAGAAATGGAAGAAAGGGTAGAAAAGTGAAGTGAAATTCACCAAAATTCTATCTTACAGTTGAGAGAATCTACATATACGTCTTCATCTGTAACTTTAAAAATCAGAGCAATAGGTATTTGGAAAAAAGCCTATTTAACTTTTTCTTTTGAAAAGTTAAAAGTAAATCCTGATTGATGGTAAAAAGAGGCAGAACACATGACAAGAGAAAAGGAAAGACATTTTGACCATTTGGAAAAGCAAAGCAACTTGTAGCAATAGAAAAGTGAAAGTCAGAAGGCGTAGGTATGAACAGAAGACATAAAAAATTTATTTAATTTATTATATGGAATAGGTTAAATTTGCTTATTATAAAAAAAAGTCTTAGATCTTGTTACAGAATTAAAATGAAATTGTATAATCTTAAAAATACATACCTTCTGCAAAGGAAAACCGAAATATTAAATTATTTAATTAATATTAAGTTAATTTAAAATATCTGTCGGATACACAGATAGAATGGAGGGCAGGATGTGAGCTTGAACGCTGTTCTCAACCTCCTGGAGGCTTCTTTTTCCCGTCTGTGCGAAGGACTTGATAAAAATAGAACCCGCCTTAGAGGGCTGTTGTGAGGATGCAGTAAGTTATTATTTGTACAGGCTTAGAACAGTGCGGGGGATGCAGAAACTGCTATGCAAGCTTAGCAAAAATTTAAATAAAATATAATGCATTTAAATTAAAAATAATACATGTTATTTTCAAAAAATGAAACAAATGGGAAAAAAAACAGTTGGCGGTATCAGATCAGTAAAGACCGAATTCAACATGAATATGAACATTTCCTTTGCTCTAATTGTTGCTTCCAGATCTCATTGATTTACACGGAAGATGGTTCCAGTGAACCATCCTGGAAGGCCAGGATCAAGATTGCATCTCTTGAACAGAGTGCAGCATTCCTGCAGCCTGAAGACCAAAACTGCCCAGCAAATCTGTTGTAACAAATCTGATTCATTTTCCCCATATCACATCTCATTTGTAAATACCTTGAACAAATGGAAGAACTGCCCATCAAGTTCACAAAAGTCATGGGAGAAGAGAACTCAGTCTCACTCTTTGCAAAAGCGTCTGGGAAAAGCCTGGGTAATTTTCAGAGAGGAAGAATATCATCTGTGCTGTTTGCAAACACCCCTGTTCGTGCTGTGCTGAATGCTCTGGGGCAGATGCAGATGGAAAACCTTGATATGTACAGCTAATTACCATCATGACTCTATTATGGAGAAATTTTAATTCAGCTGTCTCATTCTATTTTCAAGAGATGAAAAAATTCAAGCTCCTAAGTTATGAAATTCCCAATTAGTAACCAGATGATACGATTTTACAGCCTAAGACCAGAGTACTTATAATCACATTACTGTTCCTATTATGAACAAAACTGTTTGTACCATCACTAGAATACAAAAGTTTTCATTGACTCTTGATAACTGAGCAATAATTTCTCATGAGAAATGTGAATGCCCAACTTTTATATCTTAATAGTTGAAATAAAAGCTTCTAAGACTCTCTAGTTTTCTCTACCTGTTCTCTCAAAGGAACTGACGAATTTCACTAGCTTTTCTGAAACATCCTTAAGCCATATCCAGTTTGATAAGTGTACAAATCTGATAATGTCCTTTTATGGAATTTGTAATTTGAAAATAAATTAGATATATGATAATTGAAGCAAAATAAATCAATGGAAATATAGATTATTCTTTTTCAAATGCTATCTGACTCTAACGTTTGACATATCCCTCTGGCTGGGTCAGATGCTCTGATAGTGAATCACTGATTTAGGCACTGAAAAGTCACTTTTTATTAAAAAAAAATCAGCACTATTGATCAGACAGCTCTGGGCAATGTCATTCTTGTTTTTACCTGTCCCTTCCAGTTCAAAAGGTTTGACCATAGGGATATGCCTTTCTCGGAAGAGATAATCACGTTCTTACCCTAATTTATTTTCTCTATGGCTTTTCTGCTACCCAGAATCATATCATATAATTGTTTGGTGCCTTGTTTATCTCTTGTGTTGTCCCCAGAATGTCTTTGTCACTGTCAAATCTCTTGTATTCAGTGTGCCAACACCTGGAAGTGTTTGATACCTGTTAGCTCCCTGGATGATGGAACGGGTCTGCATTCAAGTTTCCTTCACATTTTATGATATTTAGAAAAACCCACAGCTCTCGCTCTCCTGGAACAGTAGTAGACGAGCTAATGTCCTCCAGCCTGTCCTCAAAAGCTCCAAACTCTGCCTTTGTGTTAGGCAGAAAGTACGAGCTCTTACCATGTATTTTAGCGTGTAAATTGTTGGAAGAATGACCTTATTTTTCTGCCCAGAGACAGAGCGGTTGGCATGGAGGAAGTTGTCTTCCCATGGAACGCTTATTAGCTGTGGACATTTAATCTCTGTGCCCTTTCTCTCATCCACGCCAGCAGTTCGCACAAAGAAAAGATTTTGGACCTTTGTAGTTTAGAACATAAAGGAGGTTTAAGCCTTTCAGTTCAAAATATGTCCACATATTTAAAATTATTTGCCATGCTCTAGGGCGAGGTGACTGGAAGAGAAAGAAAGGGATTGATCAGATTGCAGAAAAAAGATTTAACTGGGGTTGGGGGGCACCCAGGTAAAGAGTACACACTGTGATGGGCCCCTGGCAAGGGGTCTGGGGCTGCCAAAGAGCAGAGCTGGGCTGCATGAAGAACAGAACAATGCAGAGAGGCAAAGCCAAGGGACAGGGGTGGTTTAAAGGCTGGGGTGGTTCACGCAGGGATAGACGTAGATGCTGAGAGCAAAGGCCAATTGGAAAATCAGCAAAAAGGAGATTTTCAAAACGGGGAGCTTTCAGTGTTTACCCACTCAGTATAATGCTAGCTGTGGGTTTGTCACATACGGCTTTTATTGTATTGAGATGTGTTCCCTCTATATCCAGTTTATTAAGAGTTATTTTTTTTATCACGAAGGGATGTTGAATATTATTGAATGCTTTTTTTGCACCTATTGAAATGATCCTATGGTTTTTGTCCTTCATTCTGTTGATATGATATGTCACGTTGATTGATTTATGTATGTTGAACCATCTTGGCATCCCTGAGATGAATCTCACTAGAAAATGATGAATGGTCTTTTTAAGTTGTGTTGAATTCGGTTTGCTAGTATTGTGTTGATGATTTTACATCTATGTTTATCAGAGATATTGGCCTGTAGTTTTCTTTTTTGTTATGTCTTTTTCTGGCTTTGGTGTCAGAATAATATTGGCCTTGTATTGTAGAATGAGTTTGGAAGTATTCCCTTCTCCTCAATTTTTGGGAATGTTTGGATAGGGTTAGTATTAATTCTTTAAAAGTTTGGTAGAGTTCAGCAGTGAAGGCTTCAGGTTCTGGGGCTTTCTTTGATGGGAGACTTTTTATTAGTACTTCTGTCTCATTACTTGTTATTTATCTATTCAGGTTTTATATTTCTTCATGGTTAAATTATGATAGGTTATAAATGTGTAGGAATTTATTCACTTGTAGGTTTTCCAATTATTGGCATAACATTGCCCCTAATAGTCTATAATGATCCTTTGGGTGTCTGTGGTATAAGTTGTAATGTCTCTTTTTTTATCTCTGATTTTATTTGGGTCTTCTCTCTTTTCTTATTCTAGCTAACAATTTGTTTATTTTGTTTATCTTTTTTAAAAACCAGTTTTTTTATTTTAATATTTTATAATATTTTCTCTCAATTTCATTTATTTCTGCTCTGATCTTTATTATTTTTTTTTCTTCTACTAATTTTGGGTTTGATTTGCTCTTGCTTTACTAATTCTTTAAGACGCATCATTAGGTTGTTTATTTAAAGTTTTTCTACTTTTTTATGTAGCTGTTTAATATATAAACTTCCTTCTCAATACTGCTTTCACTGTATCCCATAGGTTTTGGTATCATGTGTTTCCATTTTCATTTGCTTCAAGAAATTTTTAAATTTTCTTTTTAATTTCTTCATTGCCCCAGTGGTTGTTCAGGAGCATGTTGTCTAATTTCCACGTGTTTTTATAGTTTCCAAAGTTTCTGTTGTTGTTGATTTCTAGTTTTATTCCATGGTAGTCAGAAAAGACTTGATATAATTTCATGTTTTTTGAATTTTCTATGACTCATTTTGTGGCCTAACATATGGGCTTTCTTTAAGAATGTACCATGTGCTGATGAGAAGAATGTGTATTCTGCAAATGTTGGATAAAATATTCTGTAAATATCTGTTAGATCCATTGTTTTTTAGTGCAGATTAAGTACAATGTTTCTCGGTTGATTTCATCTCTAGATGGTATGTCCCATACTGAAAATGGGGTATTGAAGCCAAACCTACAACTTATATCATACTGAATGGGGAAAAACTGAAAGCTTTTCCTCTAAGATCTGGAACAAGACGAGGATGCCCACTTTAACCACAATACTTGGAAGTCCCATCCACAGCAATCAGCCAAGAGAAAGAAATAAAGGGCATCCAAACTAGAAAGGGAGAAGTAAAATTATCCTTGTTTGCAGACGATATGATCTTGTATCTACAGAAACGTAAACACTCCAGTCAAAAGCTATTAGAACCGATAAATTCAGTAAACTTTCAGGACACAAAATCAGCATACAAAAATCAGTAGCATTTCTATATGCCTACAGTAAATAATCTGAAAAAGAAACCAAGAAGGTAATGCCACTTATAGTACCCACAAATAAAATAAAATACCTAAGAATAAACTTACCCAAGGAAGTGAAATATCTATAATGAAAACTATAAAACATTGATGAAAGAAATTGAAGAGAACACAAAAAAGGAAACATACTTCATGTTCATGAAGTGGAAGAATGAATATTGTTAAAATATCCGTACTACTCAAAGCAGTCTACAGATTCAGTGCAATCCCCATCAAAATACCCATGACATTTTTCACAGAAATATAAAATAATCTAAAATTTATATGGAACCACAAAAGACCCAGAATAGCCAAAGTCATCCTGAGCAAAAAGAATAAAACTGGAGTAATCACATTACCTGACTTCAAATTATGCTACAGAGCTGCAGAAACCAAAACAGCATGGTACTGGCATAAAAACCAACACATAAACCAATGGAACAGAATAGAGAGCCCACAAATAAATCCATGCATGTACAGTCAACTCCTGTTGACAAAGTCGCCAAGAACATACAGTGGGGAAAGGACAGTCTCTTCAATAAATAGTGCAAGGAAAACTGGATATTCATATGCAGAAGAATGAAACTAGACCCTTTATCTCTTACCATATATAAAAATCAAGTCAAAATTGATTAAAGACTTACATTTAAGCCTCAGACTATGAAACTACTAGAATAAACCAAGGGGGAAACACTCCAGAATATTGGTTTGGTCAAATATTTCTTGAGTAAGACCTCAAAAGACAGGCAACCAAAGAAAAAATGGACAAATGGGATCACATCAATGCAAAAGCTTCTGCACAGCAAAGGAAACAATCAATGAAATGAAGAGACACCCCACAGAATGGGAGAAAATATTGCAACCCACCCATCTGAACAGGGATTCCCAACCAGAATTAAAAGGAGCTCAAACATCTCCTTTATTTAGGAAAAATAAAAACATAAATAATCTAGTTTTTGAAATGAACAAAAGATCTGAATAGACATTTCTCAAAAGAAGACATACAAATGACCAACAGGTATATGAAAAAATGTTCAACATCATTAGTCATCAGAGAAATGCAAATTAAAACTACAATGAGATATTGTAGTTAAGTTAAAATGGCTTTTGTCAAAAGATAGGCAATAACCAATGCTGGCGAGGATGTAGAGAAAGGGAATCCT
>CAUYRT010011615.1:0-139711 GCA_963574885.1 Lepilemur ruficaudatus
AAACCAGCCTGAGCAAGAGCGAGACCCTGTCTCTACTAATAATAGAAAGAAATTAATTGGCCAACTAAATATATATAGAAAAAATTAGCCAGGCATGGTGGCACATGCCTGTAGTCCCAGCTACTTGGGAGGCTGAGGCAGTAGGATCACTTGAGCCCAGGAGTTTGAGGTTGCTGTGAGCTAGGCTGATGCCAGGGCACTCACTCTAGCCTGGGCAGCAGAGTGAGACTCTGTCTCAAAAAAAAAAAAAAACTACAACGAGACATCATCTCACCTCAGTTAAAATGGCTTTTATCAAAAATACAGGCAATCACAAATGCTGGCAAGAATGTGGAGAAAGGGGAACCCTGGAACACTGTTGGTGGGAATGTAAATTAGTGTAACCACCATGGAGAACAGTATGGAGGTTCCTCAAAGCACTGAAAATAGAACTACCATATAACCCAGCAATCCCACTGCTAGGTATATGTCCTAGGTAAAGGATAGAAATTCAGCATATTGAAAAGATATTTGCACTCACATGTTTATTGCAGCACTATTCACAATAGCCTAGATTTGGAATCAACCTAAATGTCCATCAACAGATGAATGGATAAAGAAATTGCAGTACATATACACAATGGAATATTATATAGCCATAAAAGAGAATGAAATCCTGCCATTTGCAACAACATGGATGGAACTGGGGAACATGATGTGAAGTGAAATAAGCCAAGCACAGAAAGAGAAATCTTGTATGTTCTCACTGACATGTGGGAGCTAAATATTAAAAATAATTGAACTCATGCAGATAGAAAGTAGAATGATGGTTACTGGGGCTGGAAAGGGCAGCAGAGATAAAGTGAGGATGGTTAATGAGTGCAAAATATAGTTAGATAGGTAGAATGAACAATATTTGATAGCACAACAAAGTGACTATAGTCAACAATAAGTTAGGGTATACTTTAAAATAACTAAAAGAGTAGAATTGAAATGTTCCAAATACAAAGAAATGTTAAAGGCCTGGGGCAATGGATACCCCAATAACCCTGATTTGATGAATTCACATTGTATGCCTATATCAAAATATCACATGTGCCCTATTAATATATGCAACTATTAGGTACCCATAATAATTAAAAATAAAAAATATTTTAAAAGTATCCCAAAAAAGGAAACAGGCTGGAGAACAAGATGGCTGGTACAAAGTTAGTAGAGGGTAGGGTGTTAGGACATAAATGTGGAAAGAAAATGGTAGTGACACTGTGCTGGCCAAAAACAATTATAAGGATTTTGCTTTTATTCAAAATGATATAGAAAACTATTGGAGGGTTTTAAGAGACTTGTTACACAGACTTCCCTTTAATTTAATACAGTTACTCTGGCTAATTTCTTAAATATATACTTAAGAGGGGTAAAGGTAGAAGCAGGGAGTCAAGATAGAAGAGAAAGCTATTTCAATATTCCAGGTGAGAAATTATATTGGCTTACATCAGGGTAGTAGTGATGGAAGTGGCATAATTGTCATCAGATTCTGGATATCTCTTAAAGATTGAGCCTTGGTGTTTACTAATAGATCGAGTGATGGATGTGTAACAATAAGTGTAAGGTTTTGGGGTCAAACAATCAAAAGAATGGAGTTGCCTGTCTCTGAAACAGAAAAGACCAGAGGGATTAGGTTTGAGTGGTTTTGCATATGCTAAATTTGAGTAATGACTGTTAGACATCTAAATCCAGTTTTCAAATAAGTAGTTGTATATTCAACTCTGGAGTATAAGGGCAAGGTTATAGAGGCTAGAAAGTCATCAGGTTATAAGTATTTTTTAAAACCATTATACTGAATGAAAGCAAGGGAATGAATGCAGATAGAAAGGAGACAATGTATAAGAACTGAGGTATAAAAAAGAAAAGGTATAAACTCTGTTACACACCAACATTATAGGATTAAAATAATGAAGAATCAGGAAAAAAAACTGATAAAGAGAATCTTGAAGTAGGAGCTAAAAAAGGAAAACTTTAAGAAGGAGAAATTTCTAAGTTTCAATTGTGCGAATATTGCTGCCTAATCTGATAAGATGAGAACTGAAAAATTACAAATGGATTTAGAAACATGGCACTCACTATTGACAATGAAAAGGACACTCTTGGTGGAGTAGTGGGTATCAAAAAAATGGAACAGATTCAAGAGACATTTTGGTAGAGGAACTGGAGAATGTGGTTATTTACAGACAACTCTTCTGATTAATTTTAACATAAATGGAAGAAAAGAGAGAGGTGATAGCTGGAGGGAAAACGAGATCAAAAAGAGTTATTATTTTTTTAACTGGAGAAATAGCACGTAGTAAGAAAAAAGCTAGGCTGGATGTTGCAGTTCACACCTGTAAGCCCAGTACTTTGGGAGGCCAAGACAGGAAGATTGCTTGAGGTCAGGAGTTCAAGATCAGCCTGAGCAACATAGCAAGACCCCATCTCTACAAAAAAATTTTTTAAAAAAATTTAGTTGGGCATGGTGGTGTGTGCCTGTAGTCCCAGCTACTCAGGAAGCTGAGGCAGGAGGATCACTTGAGCCCAGGAGTTTGAGATTGGAGTGAGCCATGATGATGCCACTGCACTCTAGCCTGGATGACTGAGCAAGACCTTGTGAAAAAAACAAAAAAAGAAAGAAAGAAAGAAATAGAGAAAGAAAGAGAGTGAGGGAGGGAAGGAGGAAGGAAGGAAGGAAGGATGGATGGAAGGAAGGAAAGAAAAAATTTAATTGACATAGGCTATAGAGGAGATAATTAGTAGGAGGGCGGTATTGAACGGGCAAGAAGGCACGGGATTTATTGAATAAGAAGAGATTGCTCTTAGCTAGGAGCACTAACAAGTTCCTTCATGTGAGAAGTGAGAAAACAGAGTATATACACACAGATGCAGGTAGGTGGCTGTCTTAGTCTGTTTGGGCAGATTTAACAAAATACCTTAGACTATGTACTTCATAAACAACAGAAATTTATTGCTCACTGTTCTAAGGATTGGGAAGTCCAAGATCAAGTTGCCAGAAGATTCTGTGTCTGGTGAGGGCCCATTCCTTATGAGTGGCACCTTCTATATGTTTTATGAGGTTGAATGGGACAAACAGACTCCCTCAAAGCTCTTTTATAAGGACACTAATCCCATTTATGAGGGTTCCTAATCACCTACCAAAGGCTCCATCCCTAAATACTATCACACTGGGGATTAGGTTCCAACAAGTGTGTTTTGGGATGACACAAACATTCAGATCATAGCAGTGGGTAAACATGGTGGAGGGAACATGGTGAAATTCTCTTCTTGGCTCACATTTTCTCAGTAAAGTAAGAAAGAAGAACAATGGGTATGAGTGAAGATGGGGTTGTAACCACATTTTTTAAGACTTTTTTTTAGTTCCATTTTAGCTTCATAGCAAAATTGGGAGGACAGTAGTGATTTCCCATATACTCCCTGGCCCAACACACGCACATCCTCCCCCAATTATCAACATCTCACAGCACAGTGGGACATTTGTAATAATGCATGATCCTACAATGACAGGTCATTATCTCCTAGAGACCATAATTTACATTAAGATTTACTCTTAGCATTGTAAATTCTATGGGTTTTGGCAAATGTATAATGACACATATCTACCGTTA
This sequence comes from Lepilemur ruficaudatus, assembly GCA_963574885.1. NCBI lineage: Eukaryota > Metazoa > Chordata > Mammalia > Primates > Lepilemuridae > Lepilemur > Lepilemur ruficaudatus. The sequence continues at coordinate 3,633 of CAUYRT010011615.1, forward strand.
CAGTATTAATGTCATACAGAGTAGTTTCTTTCTTTCTTTCTTTTTTTTTTTTTTTTTTGAGACAGAGTCTGACTCTGTTGCCTGGGCTGTAGAGTGCCATGGCATTAGCCTAGCTCACAGCAACCTCAAAATCCTGGGCTCAAGCAATCCTTCTGCCTCAGCCTCCCGAGTAGCAGGGACTACAGGCATGCGCCACCATGCCTGGCTAATTTTTTACATATATTTTTAGTTGTCCAATTAATTTCTTTCTATTTATAGTAGAGACAAGGGTCTCGCTCTTGCTCAGGCTGGTCTTGAACTCCTGACCTTGAGCTATCCACCCGCCACGGCCTCCCAGAGTGCTAGGATTACAGGCGTGAGCCACCACGTCCGGCCTACAGAGTAGTTTCAATGCCCGAAAACTCCTCTGTGCTCTGCCTATTCATACATCTCTACCCACTAACTCCTGGCAACCACTGATCTTCTTACTGTTTTCATAGTTTTGCCTTTTCTAGAATGTCATATAATTGAAAGCATACAGTATGTAGCCTTTTCAGATTGGTTTCTTTCACATGGTAATGTGCATTTAAGTTTTCTTCGTATCTTTTCATGATTTGATGGCTCATTTCTTTTTAGTGCTGAATACATGCCATTGTCTGGATGTACCATAGTTTATTTATCCACCTATTGAAGGACATCTTGATTACTTTCAAATTTTGGCAATTATGAATAAAGCTTCTATAAACATCTGTGTGCAGGTTTTTATGTAGATAGAAGTTTTTAACTCCTTGGTATAAATATGAAGGAGCACAGTTGCTGGATCTATGGTATTAATAAAAGTATTTTTAGTTTTTGGAAGAAATGACCAAACTGTCCTCCAAAGGACAGTGCCATTTTGCTTTCCCACCAACAATAATTGAAAGTTTCTCTTGCTCCACATCCTCACTTGCATTTGGTGTTTTCCGTGTTCTGGATTTTGGTCATTCTAATGGTGGATAGTGGTATTTGATTGTCTTTAATTTCCATATCCCTGGTGACAATGATGTGGAACATCTTTTCATATGCTTATTTAACATTTGTATACCTTCTTTGGTGAGGTATCTGTTACAGTCTTTGGCTCATTTTTTAATCTGGTTGTTTGTTATTGTTGAGTTTTAACAGTTCTTTGTGAATTATGGATAAACATCCTTTATCACATATGTTTTTTGCAAATATTTTCTCCCTGTCTGTTACTTGTCTTTTCATTCTCTTGACTGTGTCTTTCATAAAGCAAAACTTTTACATTTTAACAGACTTCCAGTTTGTCAATTCTTTCTTTCATGGATCATGCCTTTCGTGTTGTATCTGAAAATCATCACTAAATCCAAAGTCAGCTAAATTTTCTTCCATGTTGTCTTCCAGTGTTATAGTTTTGATTTTACATTTAGGTCTATATCTACAGTTTCATATGGTACCTTATATAAGGTTAGAATAACTATTTTATAAATATGGTGAACTGATTTTTCTCAACCTAGCTCTTAATAGTAATACAGGCAAGTTTTAAGATATCATCAAAACAAATCATGTAGACCAGTCTCTACATTCCAAGAAATTTCACTCATTCATCAATTTCACAACTGTTAAATAATCCTTACTATGTTCAGGTACTCCTTTGCTGTTTCACAAAGAAGTATAAAGACTGAAATATAGAGAAGACTAAACATTGGTTCTCCTGGACACCCATCTGAAGGAAAGAAAATTTAAAAGTTCCCCAAATAGATATCTTTGTACCAAAAAAAAAAAAAAAAGGGGGGGAAGAAAACCAAGCAAAATTGAATTTTCTATGGGCATAAGGAAATGTGACTTACTATTTATTCTTTTTGAAAACTCATTTATTTGATTAATTTGTTATTAATTTTAAGGTGTAGGAAGCCTTCACCGTTAGTGGTTCACAGACAGAAAGAAAGCGCCCACTGAATGAGAATGAAATATGGGGTAGTGGGAAGAACATTCCATTGGAATCAGAAGATCAGAAACAGTCCCAGATTCATCACTTAACTTACTATGTGTCCTTCTCTTAAGTCTCAAGAGCCTTATCTGCTAAATAGATATACAGTAGTCTTCCATTAACTGTGGTCTTGCTTTCCATGTTTTCAGTTACCCACGATCAACTGTGGTCCAAAAATATTTGATGGAAAATTCCAGAAACAATTAATTCATAAGTTTTAAATTGTACACCATTCTGAGTAGCATGAAGAAACCTCATGTTGTGCCAACCTATGCAACTAACCCATCCCACCCTGGACATGAATCATCCCTCTCTCCAGCGTATCCACATTAATACACTACCAACCAGCTAGTCACTTAGTGGCCATCTCAGTTATCAGATTGACACATCACAAGAAAAAGGGTAAGTACAGTACAAATAAGATATTTTGAGAGAGAGACCACAGTCACATAATTTTTGTTATGGTATTGTGTTATGGTTGTTTTGTATAATTGGTTATTGTTAATCTCTTGCTGTGCGTAATTCATAAATTAAACTTTATTGTAAGTATATATGTAAAGGATGAAACAGTATATACAAGGTTTAGTACCATCTGTAATTTCAGGCATCCACTAGAAGTCTCGGAATGTATCCCCTGAGGATCAGGAGAGAATATTGTATTAATAAAGGTTGAGCATCCCTAATCCGAAAATCTGAAATCTAAAATGCTCCAAAATCTGAAATTTTTTCAGTGCCAACACAATTCCACAAGTGAAAAATTTCACTCGTAAGTACTTAACACAAACTTTGTTTCATGCATAAAATTATTTAAAATATTTTACAAAATTAGCTTCAGGCTATGTATATAAAATGTGTTGAAACATAAATGAGCTTCATATTTAGACTTGGGTCCCATCCCCAAGACATCTCATTATGTACATGTAATATTCCAAAATCCAAAAAAAAAAAAAATTGAAATTTAAAACATTTCTGGTCCCCAAGCATTTAGGGTAAGGGATACTCAACCTGTACCTAATTTTGTAGTTTTTATGAGGTTCAAATAAAGTACTGAATATAAAATTGCTAAGAAAATTATTATATCGTTTTACTGTTGTAAACCTGTTTTTATATTAAAATTTGGTTTTGCTCTTTTTTTTTTTCTTTTAAATGGACTATTTTCCTCAAACCTTCCTTTGGTATAATCACATGTTTTTGCAGAACGAAACTACTACACAGCAATTACAGGATGAAATAGACACAATATTAATAGATTTAGTGTTTTTAAAATATTTTATTGTTGTGTACTTTTGTTCCTGATGAATTATTTTATGATAAAATTAGTGATTTTTTTCTCCTTTTGTAAAACAAGCAAACAGAAAGTCTTAATGACTAGCTAAGACCTTGGGAATTGTACCTCCAACTAAATGCACGTTCTCATGTGGCAAGTGCTGGTTAGCTTATCTACCACTATGAACAATAGATCCAGTCATTAGGGCCTACCTATTTTAAAAGCAGTTTTTAAATTTTTAAATCCCTACTTAGATGATCTCTGAAAAATGCCTTCTACACTCTGAGGAAATAAAATGCAGAAATGTTCACATTCATGAGACAATAGCTTTGACTGAATGCTATAAAATGAAATCTGCTCTTTCAGTTTTTCTTTCAAAAGAAAAATTGCATAAATAATACATTTGGGCCTTGCAATACCAAACAAGCACAATAGCTACTTTACAGCTTTCATCAAAATGAAGGCCATCTTCTTCATTTTATTATGGAACCATTAATACAATATCATCAACTCTGATTGGCTATAAGGCTCCTGACAGAAGGCGTCCTGCCAGATGTCAATGGAGGTGCTAATATCACTGCAATACGGTATGCCATCAGCCCAGGGACCAGTGAGCTGATCAAACCTGAAAAAATAAATAAATAAATCTAAAACTTTTCAAATTTGGGGGTATGGCTTCTTTCTCAGGAAAATTCATATAAGACCTACTTTCATTATGCCCCTCAAATTCACTTGAGAATCTCTTACATAATGCATGACTAATAAAAGTTTTTACGTATAGATTACCTTCCTCATTCAGTTTTTGGAATGCCTTCAGATAGATTTCTATCCCAATTAGCCTCTTTACTGATCTCTATCAGAGACATTTAAAAAAAGAAAAGAAAACAAAAAAAAAACAGGTAATAGTTGACGAGTCTATTTTCTACCTATTTTCACTTCAGACAAGAAAGATCTGTTAGAGGAAGGAATGGAAATAATAGCAAAATTAGAGTTTCGAATTATTCATGGATTTAAATTATCCTTGCTATTGTGGTCTCTGTCCCATGACAACAGATAATTGAGAGCTGGCTGTAATTGACATATTAGGGTTTTCTTTTATTTAAGGCAAGTAGAAGGACTCAGTTAAACATTAGGTTTCCCCTGTAGGTAATAAGAGCACATGGCAGATAGCCACAAAATAGTGGTTTAAAGGGATTTACTTACTTGGTATAAATACAGGGCTGTAGAAGGAATTTAAAGAAAATTCAAAGCAACCCATGGATAACAGCCTTATGTTATATGGATTTAGCACAACATGATTTAATTTCTCCATAAAGGGGAATTAAACAAAGTAGTATAACCTATGATTTCTTAGCATTCTTGTTGATGTTCAAAAGAAAAATTAGTTTGCCTCTTCAATGGAAGTAATTTTTAAAGGCCCTCTATATAATTAAATCTAATCTTCATTTTATCTTTGGAATATAAATATATATCCGAAAGTGTGTGATGAAATATTCCAGGTCAATGGGAAATGAGTCAAAAATTGTCAATCTGCTTCAAATGAACAGTGTTAAAGTAACGATGTTACTTTAACGCTTCACTACTTTACAGTATTGTGTTCATATTACAAGGAAGGTTTGGCTGTAGATCGCTACTTATTAGCTGTGTAATCCTGTGCAAGTCATTTAACCTGTCAGTGCCTCAGTTTTCTGTCCCATAAAATGGGAATGGGAATGGGATTATGGTGCCTACTAATATATGTAAAGTATTTAGAAGAATGCATGGCACATAATAAATATTCAAAAAGTGTTAGTTATTTTTGCTGCCCAATAGCATTCCAAATGATGGAAAAATGAGTAAATTACGAACAGTTACCATTTTGTTGTTGTTGTCAGCATTACATTCTGGTAAGATTCAAGAACATCCTATTTCGTTACAAATTAACTGCTACTGAGATTGGCTGAGCTAGATTTGAGGAATTTAAAATATAGTGAGCATCAAATATTTGTGTTTGCTTTTTTAACAAGCAAATTAAAATATTGGCAAGTGACTTTTAATTTAATTTTTAATTCTTATCCCTTTGGAGACTACACATAAAATATTCATTTATCTTCAATTTCAGTTTGGTAATATATGCTTGGCAATTAAGAACTTGATGTTCTAAGAGATAAATGTATTTAGGTTAAATGTTAGTGCTTTGTATAAAGCCAACTTTGCAAGAATTGTATTATACTTCTTACTCTTTGGAAAGAAATGAAGCAAAACCCCTAATTTTTAGAGCTTTGGAAACGCCAACGTGTCCTTATCCTCTTCAATAAAACGGCTGACATTAAGAATTCCACCTTATTTTTATTTTCAAACACAAGATGCTAAGCACTTAAAAGGCTTACAGCTTCCTCTTGATTGGTTGCAATGATATCACTGGTTTGGTCGGGATAATTCTAAAGCTCCCTAAGATTGGCCTTTGTTGTTGTAGGATACTAGTAATGAGGAACCAGTAATGGATTTAGCATTTTCCAATATTGATGTCTACCTTGAGTATCAGCTCAAATTTTCTCTTTCTGTTTATCTCATTTACCTAGCTCTACCTTCCTGATAGAAAGATAGGTGAATCTTAACAAATTCACATGCATATGCAAATAAACACATATATATTTCAGAAGCAGATTTGCATAAAACTAACATCTGTATAACATACAGGTGTTGTGTATATAAATTAACAATATTAATGTTCATGTGTAGTTCATGAAATTGAAGATGTATGCAAATCTGAACATAGATTGACTCTTTTGAAGGTTTGGCTCATGGAGATTTAAGTAACTATATATGAGCAATTGTTCTGCACGGAGTTAATGTATCTTTTATCTTTGTAGAAAGCCCCCCACTTGCAACTTACGTTGTACCCACACACTTGGATTTATTTGATTTGATTAATATCCTTGTTTATGTAATATAAATCATTCTTTAAAATATTTGCATAATCAAGTATCCTAAGGAAATAAGCTTTGTTTAAAGAGGTTCATTAAGGTGATTTGAAGTAACAGAAATGGGACACAATCTAAATGGCTAGTGATGATCAAAAAAAAGGCTGAGTGGAACATTTCCCATCTACTTGAAGGAGCATTTATTTTTTGAAAAATGGACAAATTCTTGTCATGATGCCAAGTGAACAAAAAATGACAGTGTGCAAGATTGTGTATATAATAGGAACAAATCTATGTAAAAGAAAGCCACAGAAAAGATATTAATGTAAAATAATACTGGAAATAAAGATACTAAAATATAAATGGTAGTTGTCTCTGGGTGTCAGGATCATGAGAAATTTCTTTATGCCTTCTACTTTTTCATGTTTTCTGTGGTGAATATATATGTTGCTTTCATAACTGAAATTATATATACTTTATTTTTACAAAACTAATTCATCTATTTTAAGAGGTGACTAAAATAGCACAGTATTTAATAGTTATATGTTGCAAACCATGTATCAGGTATTGTTTTATATGTTTAATTTTCTACAACCAAATGAGCTAATTTATTATTACCATTTTATAGCTAGGACATTTAGGGACAAAGAGGTTAAGTAACTTGCCCCAACTTTACATAGTTAGTAAGCTACAAAGCTTGAATTCAAAACTAGGATATACAGCTTTGGTCTGTGCTATACAATCACAATCAAGTTGCAGTACTTAAAATGTATATTTTTTTAATATTTAAGCATGACAAATGTATAGATGCTATTACAAATACCCATATATCCAACTGAGTAGTGATTTTTGGACATAATTCCAGAGCACACTTATTTAAATCAGTATTGCCACTTTAAAATAGATCAATGAGAATATGTCACTTTAAGATGATGATGCCATTTTTATTATTTTAATAAGAATAGCTATTGTTTATTAATGTCTTAAAATGGACAGGGCAGGTATAAATCTAACAAAATAGGTACAATATCTATATGAGGAAAACTACAAAACTCTAATACAAAAAATCAAAGAAGAACTAAGTAAATGAAGGATAGTCCACTTTCATAGGTAGGTAAACTCAATATTGTCAAGATGTCAATTCTTTCCAATTTGATTTATAAATTCAACACAACCCCAGTCAAAATCCCAGCAAGTTATTTTGTGAATATTGACAAACTGAGTCTACAGTTTGTACGGAGAGGCAGAAATCCCAGAATAGCCAACACAATATTTAAGGAGAAGAACAAAGCAGAAGATCTGACGCTGTCTACTTCAAGACTGACTATAAAGCTACAATACTCAAGACAGTGTGGTATTGGTGAGAAAATAAACAAACAGGTCAATGAAACAATAGAAGGCACAGAAATAGACCCACACAAATATAATCAACTGGCCGGGCATGGTGGCTCACACCTGTAATCCTAGCACTCTGGGAGGCCGAGGTAGGTGGATCGCTCAAGGTCTGGAGTTCGAAACCAGCCTGAGCAAGAGTGAGACCCCCGCCGCTACTAAAAATAGAAAGAAATTAATTGGCCAACTAAAAATGTAATATAGAAAAAATTAGCCGGGCATGGTGGTGCATGCCTATAGTCCCAGCTACTTGGGAGGCTGAGACAGGAGGATTGCTTGAGCCCAGGAGTTTGAGGTTGTTGTGAGCTAGGCTGACACCACAGCACTCTAGCCTGGGCAACAGAGTGAGATTCTGTCTCAAAAAAAAAATTTAAATATAATCAACTGATCTTTCACAAAGGATCAAAGGCAATACAATGGATAAAAGATAATGTTTTCAACAAATGGTGCTGGAAAATTGGACACCTACATGCAAAAAAAGAAGAATCTAAACACATGCTTACATGCTTCACAAAACTTAACTCAAAATGATCATAGACCTCAATGTAAAACACAAAATTATGAAATTTCTAAAATATAACATAAAAGAAAATCTAAATGACTTTGCATATGGTAATGGCTTTTTAGATAAAACTCTAAGGCACAAGCTATGAAAGAAAAATTGATTAGCTGGACTTCATTAAAATTAAAACCCAAATGAGTTGAAAACTTATGTCTACATAAAAACTTGCGCACGGAAGTTTAGAGCAGCTTCTTTCATAACTGCCAAAACTTGGAAGCAACTAAGATGTATTTAGTAGGTGAATGAAAAACTATGGTATGTCCAGATAATGGATTTTATTCAACACTAAAAGAAGTGAACTATTAATAAAAAACCATGAAAAGACATGGAGAAAAGTTAAATGCTTATTACTACATGAAGAAAGCCAATCTGAAACGTGTATGTACTGTATAATTTCAACTATAGTACATTCTAGAAAAGGCAAAACTAGGAAGATAGTAAAAAAGATCATCGGTTGCCAGGAATTAGGAGGGAGTAGGAGGAGCAGAGAAGATTTTCACAGCAGTGAAACTACTCTGTATGATATGGTGGACACACGTTATTATACATTTGTCCAAATCCACAGAATGTACAACACCGGGAGTGAGCGCTAATGTAAACAATGGCCTTTGAGTGATAATGACCCATCTATGTAGGTTCATACATTCTAACAAACGTACCATTCTGCTTTGGGATTTGATGGCAGAGGAGGCTATGTATGTGTGGGGTAGTAGTATGTGGAGACGCTATATTTTCTGCTCAATTTTACTGTGAACCTAAAACTGCTCTAAAAAATAAAACCTGCTTTCTAAAAATGGCAAGAAAGTACACTAAGATCAGCACATATTTTTCTCATTTAATTCCCACAGCAATCGTATTACTAAAAGCATACTTTCCCCATATTATGGGAGAGATAATTAAGACACACAATGACTAATGACTCGGGAGTGAGTACTGGTGATAATCACAAATTTAAAACATCTTGAAAACTTTCCTGAAAGTATACAACAGATTCTTCTTTCACGCCATCAACAAAAGCAAAATATTCATTCTCTAAGGATGGCATTATTTTCTTTTTAATTATGAGATACTATGTGGAGGAAAGCTTACTTGTAAAATTGGGTGATGAAACTGGACAATGCCATTATGGAAAACGATGTGTTAAAGCAGAATCAACAACTTGTGGTCCTTGGGCCAAATTTGGCCACTGACTACTTTGTGTTCGCCCCACCCTAACATTGGCAGAATATTTCACACACAACTCCGTACATTAGGTCCACTTGAAAAACTGTGCCCAGATTCTGATGTAGCATAAGTGAGTTAAAAATAGGTAGTAGCTCACCTGCTTTAATGGCACACGGTCTCTTCAATCCCTTGTCCTCACCCTCTCCTTGCCCCTCAGGCCAAGTGGCAGCTACTTTGTATCATGGTACTTGTGCTGTTATTTTTCTTCTAGTAGAAGAGAGAGGATTTTGTCTTATATCCATGTCTCTATGGAAAACATAAGATAAGGCAATAGGGCCCATGTTTTATGAAAAATGAGAATGCATACGTATTTGTGGAAATGTTGAATATCCTATATGTTTAATACGCCAATGTATCACATCTAAGCCAAGAGAATACCACTTACTTCACTGATACGCGAAGAGAATTCTGGCCGATACATGGAAAAATGTATGGTAAAATGTTTAATTAACTTAAAAAGGCTGATATTTAAACAGGATTTATTTTGAAATGCAAATAAAGGTGGTGGGGCTGTAGTAAAATGCAAATGTGTGTTAAGTGGAAAAAAATTACTCTGGCATCAAAACCTTTTCAGCTGATAAGTTCATAAAGAAGAGTCTATAGAGGACAGCAGAAATTATGAGTCCCACGCAGAAACAAGTATTTGCAAATATAAGTCTAGCTAAAAATTAAGAGTGTAGAAAACAGACTAGAGAACTTACAGGGAAAAGTATTTTGAGTTTTCTATTACAGCTGATGAAAGCTAAATATAAATAATAACACCTATAAGGCAATATTATTAGTGCCATAAATGAGAATTTTGATGTGACTGAAGTACTCTGAGGCGTGGTGCCATGAGAGGCACAATTTCTGAATGTTATTTATTTTGTGAGAAAATTCCTAAAAAGTTGAATGTAGTAAGTTAATTGGTGAGCATGAATAAGGGCATTGCTCCTGCAGTAGTATGAAACTTAAATCTAAGGCAGCAATGTTTTACTAGGACAGAGACTTTACATGTGTTCAGTGTATTATTCACCCGGGGTCTCTTTTCTCTTTGAGCTAAAAATTTTAACAATGAAACACATCATGAACAGAATAATGAAGAAGCTGCCTTGGATAGATACCCATAGCTTGAACCACTGATGTTTTGATGCTTTGCTTGATTTAGAGGCCCAGTTGCTAGTCTACAGAAATATTAGCAGTTTTGATATGCCATGGTGCTGACCATAGATATACATACATTCACACGCATATATACAAACACATACATACAGTATCGACAATAATTGCTTGTTCTAGAAATTCAAGAAAACTACCACCTGTCACCAGTGAAAATGCAATCAAAAACTTGGCTTTTTTTTCATTGACATTTTAACCATCAAAATTGTTTAAATGTCTGTGCAATAATTTTTGCACTAGTTACACAAATTTGTGATTTGCATAACTCATCCTCAGAGAAATTTTATTTTTGTGAAATTACAGAATATTTGGCTCATTTTTCTATGCTGAGATGGTTCTACAAATACAAAAGAGATGGACTGAAATACATTTCTCAGATTCTGTATTTAAAGACCAAATTCTTAAAAAACAAAAGATGGCATGCATGGAGAATCACAAATGAGTTACTGCTGAACCACCATGCGATACAGTTCAGAAACACTACACATGACGACACTGAAAAACAGAATTTGATAAATTATACAAACTCTTATACAAAATTTCTATACATGTTTGGAAGTACCTATATTTGAGAACATCTGTTTTCCATTGTAAACTGAAGCAAACTAAGCATTGCTTAAAATTAAAAGATGCATTACAACAGAATACACAAAACCCAATGTTGACACTAAAACAGAAGAAAAAGTAAAACATTATTTGTATCCAAACCAAAGAAGGGATGAATCATAAAAAGAAATTGTAATCATTAAACTTATCTCATATTTAATGCATTTGCTTCCATTTTAACTAAAAGTTAAATAAAATATTGGATGTTACATTTGTATAAAATTATACAATGAAAATAGATTTGGATTGCATTTCTGGTGGTTGATTTTTTCCATCCATACAATTTGATTCATTTACATTGTCTGGCTGGCCCAACTCTAGAGAAATAAGACACGACAGTTCCAGACAAGGGGTTTTACTTTAACTGAAAAAAAATACAGTCTACTAATTTAACTGCTTAGAAAAGAACCACACAAATTTGCATATAATTTATCATAATTGTAAAGTGTCTCTATTTTATAGTCGTATCTTTGAAATTATAAAATTAGTGTGTCTTTGTTAAAATTATAGGAAAATTTTGGAAATAAAAACAGATAAGGTTCTTTGATTTCAAACTTTTTGAAAATGAGTTGATATTGCTCAGTTCACCTTTATCTACTAACACTGATAATGAGAAGGCTGACATCGCATAGGTAGAGTTATAAATGTGTTATTAAACTGAAGCACGATCAGTACTGAGCACTAAATATGAAGGCCCTGAAAACTATAATTTTACACATGCCTCACAACTGTGATTATGATTGTACAAAGACTCTGTCCCTGTCTGGAAGCAGAATTTTTTTTCCATAATGAAAAAAGTTTAGTTACTTCTCCAAAAGTAGCATTATCTTCTCATTAAAAAGATGAATTTGATCTTTGGCTCCAGTTGGTCTCAAAATTCATAAGTATATGTTTCTCTTTCATTGGCAATTAATGTTAAAGTCTCTCTTTAAAATTATAATAGCACTATTCTTTTATATCTGAGGAAATTCTTTCATATATAAATAATACCTCAATTATCAAGGTTATGATGAATTATATTGTAAAGGGTAACATTATCCATGTCTGCTGAAGATAAACAAAATTAAATGGACAAATAGATTAGATACGACGAAGGATATTAAGAGATTATGGAATTGCTTCCCTCAAGATCTTTAAAAACAGTCCAGATATACATCTGCCTACAATAGTTTAGGTAAAGTTTGCCTGAAGCCAGCAGGATGAAGCAGAAAGATAACCTCTAGAGGTTTTCTGTGACCATATTTTTTCTAAAATTTCACTCTATTGCCCTCTAACTGTACTGGCATCTTTTCAGCTTTCTGATGAAGATTCTGGGTAGTATAGATTTTTTTTCTTAATGTTAACACAGTGTCACTTCAATTTTTAAACTATATTTTTCAATGAAAAAGAAAAATAGCCAAAAGAGAAGTATTATTGAAGTTCAGATTTTATGTAAAAAAAAAAATTAAGTACATTCAATCCATGTGAATACCATTAAAAGTCAGGACTGCCAAGTTAAAAATTTTAAAACCCAGCTGCATCCTTCATTACTATAGCCTCCCTACCAAATAGTCAAATGGTTCAGGATTTCAAAGAATTTTAAATTTTTACCAGATAAATTATAAAGCATATATTTAATACACTGGGATGTAGTCTCTTAATGCTACAAAGGGGGTTAAAATATCTGCCCCATCAAAGAAAAATCACAAATTTATTGGATAGTCTTAAGGAATAATAGAATTCAGTCAGGGCAACCTCTTAAAGCCATAGCTGGTTGGGCATCTCCAAAAGTCCAAGCTCAGGGGGCCGTATAGAGAAACCAGCAAGTGAATGGCACCCCCTGAAGTAGGGCAGGCAAGGCTTTCAGGGACAATTGTAGCTGCTCTGGAGTAACAGCTGCACATGGCCTGCTCCTGTCGTGATTGCTTCCGTGTTGATTTATTATACGGAATCATTGAAAGTTGGGTTTTTTTTGTTTTGTTTTTTGAGACAGAGTCTTGCTCTGTAACCTGGGCTAGAGTGCCGTGGCGTCAGCCTAGCTCACAGCAACCTCAAACTCCTGGGCTCAAGCAATCCTTCTGCCTCAGCCTCCCGAGTAGCTGGGACTACAGGCATGCACCACTGTGCCTGACTAATTTTTTCTATATATTTTTAGTTGTCCAGCTAATTTCTTCCTATTTTAGTAAAGACGGGGTCTCACTCTTGCTCAGGCTGGTCTTAAACTCATGACTTTGAGCACTCCACCCGCCTCAGCCTCCCAGAATGCTAGGAATACAGGCGTGAGCCACCACACCTGGCCAAAAGTTGGTTATAATTAGTGATGACTACTTAATGTAAGAAGTTGACCAGTAGTTGAATATATAAGGAAATCCTAAAAGGCAGAATTTCTTTTTTAAAAACACCCTTTTAAATTTGGCTAATACATTTTTCCTATTAGTCATTCATTCACAGAATTTGATTCTAAATTACCTGAGGCACTGATAATATTTTTAACTGGGTCATACCCCTAAAATTGTGACATGTTACAAGTATTCTGATAGTTTTATTAGCTTCACAAGCAGAAGGAGAAACTTCTTGCTCTATAACATATGTAAGAATGGCTTACATGATGAATTTTTGTGCAAATTATCCACTATATGACAATGTTTTCTACAGTCTGGAATGGTTTGCTGGTTACTTAGGATATAATGATAAATGTTGTTTAGGACTGAAGTTTTCATAGTCCAATTTGTGTATTCAGTGAAAAACTGATCAGCAGAGATTACAGGAGAGCTCAAGTCCACTACTAAGTAGGTATTACAAGGAAGACCAATGAAAGCATGTGGGTAATTCAATGCATTTCTTTTAGCAAAAACACCGTGAAGAATATGTGACTTACAGTGGTAAATCACTTGAATATCATATGTGGGTAACATTATTCACTGAAGGATCAAGAGGAAAGACAGCATTCCAGAGGAGAAATATGTGATTGGCTTTCCGTAATTCAGATGTTCTAAGTTTACTTGAAAAGAAATTTGCTAGGTTTGTGACAGACACCTAGGAAAACCGTGGCTAGGGGCAAATGTGTGGGAATCACAACCTCAAGAAGGCGTGATATTGTTTTTTAAAGCTGTTATAGTTTTCACGTACGCTTTTTATTCATCAAAAGAAGAAAATATTTGCATTTCACAAAATAAATATATATGGCTTATAATACAATCTACATGTCACTTTATACGTATAGGTAACATGTAATGGAAGACGCATGGGATGTTCTTTGTAACATTCATTAAAAGTAAAACAGAATATTTGGATTTCATATAAGTGCCCCTAACTGGAGTTTGTTGATAAAGTAATTGATTGTAAATAAATATCTCTTTAATTGAAATATTAATAATATTTTTAATTCCAACTTTAAGAAAATAAATGCCATTGTAATGTGCACAACTATATTTCATTTTAATAAAGATATGAGAAAGAGATGCCTACAGTAGTTTATATACAGCTGCAAAAAAAAGGCTCACAAAGCTAGAGCAACTCACTGCCTTGTTTCTCTTTCAATTACACTACAATCTCCAAATGAGAAGAAACATTTATCGCATCTCAGATCTGATCCAAAAAAGACTAGTTATCCTTTTTTAAGTTTTATACTTTTTTCATAAGATGTTGAATATATTTATATGACTCATTGTAGCTACTTTATTGTTTTCACATAATGCATATATCACTTTCTGCAACGAATTCAATAAATTAACAATATTTCTGGCCACCACTCGAGAGGAAAAAAAAACTCAAGCATATTATATAAATCATCAGTCTAGCTTAATATGAATTAAATTCATAAAATCCATCAGTGTCTATGAAATTTTTCCCAAAACGTTTGAAAACCACAAATAAAGCAAACTTGTTAGTTTGGTTGGTGAAAGGTTCTCTTTTCCTTCACGTTTCAGAAAGAAAGAAAACTAGAGTTAAGTGATAAAAATAGTTTAAATTTAAGACTTACAGTAAGTGTGTTAAGTAAAGTTTAAAACTGGCAGGAGACCTAGCCATTCTATTTTTTCATTTTTTGTTGTTAAAGATGTCTTTGTAGTACCTGGAAAATATGTGTGTATGCTAAGAAACATGCACTTCACTGTGCTCATTGCAAAAGAGTCTGTGTTTGAAAACAATGTTTGCCACAAGAAATCAGCAAAGACACAGGAAAAATATTAAAATCACCGTGAGAATGACACGAAAAAAGGTAGAGAGACAGATTCCTTCAGACTGATCCTTTATGATTCTTTTCTAGTTATTGAGTATATAAATTTCAATCCCCTAGTAGAACTGAAGGGGGAAAACATGATTATCATATCACTCAAAGCTTCACAACTTTGAATTCAGCTCTGAAATAAATTCGCCCTCTATAAAATGACTTTTAATATTTTGTTCCTTAACGTAAGTATTAAATTTTGTATGATTAAAAATTTATTTACTCTCTCTCTCTTTCTCAATTTAGGTTTTTATTTGCTATTATTGCCATTCCTAACCCATCTTGGCAAAAGTTTATTTCTGTACTTTAGCAAGGGAAATTAAAGTGAAAGGTAGCATTAGCTTTGGAACACAATTAGACTTTCAAAGCGATCTTTAGTAAAATAAATAATGTGAAGGGGAATTACTGTGACCACTTCAGTCTCTCAGCTCCACGGATATGCGTCAAGATGTTTCACAAGAAAAGAGAATTAGGAAGATATAAATAGACATTATCGGAATTACTTGTTTTTAGAATTTACTTAATAGAATTACTAGCTGAATGGCAATTATAGGACCAAAGTGAAAGATTTCTAGTACACCAGAGCCCTCCAAAGAAAACATCGTTCTCCCCACTATTACAAAGAGACCCTGAAAATGGTTTCTAAAACTCAAAAACAGGAGGCAGAGAGAGCCAGTTTCTCAATACAAAAGATAACATGCAGAACTGAGACAGAGCCAGGCACAAGTTGGCAGAGAGCAATTTGGTACTCATGTTCATTTATTTTTCTAGTGCTATAAAGTCTTCAGTAACTACAAGTAGTTAACGGCATTTGCAGAAGAGCCTTGGGTACAACCAAGAGACAGCATTTTCAGAAGAGCTTTCCTGCATATCATTCAGGAGTAATTGTTCAGTGCTGCTTTGGAGAAAAGGGGTGCCTTGTATTGATTGAATTGCTAACACTTTTCAATACTCTGCTTTTCAATACTCTGCTTAATCTTGAAGAAAGTGCTAGCAAAGTCTGGACATTTTAAATATCTTACCTCTTTAATACACTTAATGCTTCTTAGTTCTTGAGTCTAGTCTGCCTCTGATACATGTGCTTGGCTCTCATCAGCGCTAATGGGAATTAACAACAAAATGGACCCTTAATCATTTATCTTACATTATATAGAAAAGCACGATTCGTGGACTTGATTAGGGATGTAACTGAACAAGATAGCATAAAGATTTGATTCTCCTCGAACATGTCCATTGTAATAATTCAACTGGAAATTTATTATAAAATGTTCTTCTAGATTTTTATCATCAGGATCATTATTTAAGCAGATACGCAAAACGTTGTAAAAAACACTGAAGGCCTTTGAACATGAGTTATTTATAAAAGTGAAGACATGCATTTATAGTTCATTCAACATGCACTTAGCATTTACTTTGTATGCATCAGTTTATAATACTTAATGCTTTTAAAAGTGAACAGTTTCCTTATTTGTCCAGAAAGCATTGTGTGAAAAGTATTTTCACTTGTTTGTACTACTAGGTTTAAAGTTTTTAAGAGATACATGCTTTTAGAAAACCTTACCGTTTGTGCGCACACATTTAAAGATTCAAGCTCAGAAAAATACTAATCTATATAAATATACCGTAGGCAACACAGAATGTGTATTCCTTGGAGCAAAGCAAAGTGAGATCTGGGAATTGTTGTGGATTCAGTTATCCTGATACCGATTTATCTGAGCATCCCTCGTTTCCAAGTGGCTTCTTGCTGTCTTTATCTGTGCTGCTTTCCTCCGCCTAAACGATGCACGATGCACTTCCCCAAAGACATCTCTGCTGCTACCAAGCTACTTTATTTTACAACCCCCAGCCAGAAATGCTTACTATTACTAATGTTTACTATTGAGGAAATAATGCTTCTCACTTTCAGTCTTAAATTTCAGTATTTCTCATTGTGGATATTATATCACCATCACATTGTGGGTGAAAAGAATTGGGTAAAGAATGCAGATTTTAGAATATTATGAACTTGGTGGTTCAATTTTTATGAAATGTTTGTTTTTGTGCTCATTGAGGGAGTGTTATCTAACATAATTTATTGTGTTCCAAATTCCTTTAAACGTCCATACAAAAGAACTGTGCTCTAAAAAGAAGCAGGAATATTATCTATATTTGGATTCTAGAAAATCTGTTATGATATAGCCAAAATAATAGTTATCTAACTGCAAATTATTATTAACTACAAATTATTGATTTGCCTTATTAGAAGATTCAGAAAATTAATTTAATCTCATAAATCAAACAAAAATAGTGAATGTCAATAACCAGAAGGAAAACATAATATAAAAAGTTAGGAAGTTTCTCATATATTATTATAGCCAGTTAGAAAATTTTAGACGTCTCATTCACAAACAAACAAAGCACAAAATTCTCAGTAATGAACTTATCTGCCATAGTAACACTAGGAATTTCACTAAGGAATCTTCAGGGAAACTGAAGGAATGTCAAGATAAATCTTTTACCTAACTGAGAAAATAAAACAGTTTAGAGATATTGAAGATTTCTAAATTTCTTTACATATCTGAGACAATAAACTTCAAGTATCGAGTCTAATAGTCATCCAAAAAACAATAGGTAAAAAGAGTCTAGAAAAAATTTAGCTATAACATAATCATATTAAAATATTCTAAAATATGTAAAGTATAAAATATATTTGAATATAAATAAATAAAAATGTGGCATTTAGTAAATATTTAATAAGTAAAAATATTAAGTAATAAGTAAATAAGATAGAACATAAAATTTGCCAGGCAAATTGAATGGCATGCACAGAAAGAGGTCCTAGCAAGTATTATAGTGCATTTTACAATAAGATTAGATATCACAAATTAATTAATAACTTGTGCTAAGATAATTAACTATTTAGGAAAAGTCAGAACACATATTTAAATAAATTAAAAGGTAAATAAAATTAATTGGTTTTTTTTGCTTTTTATTTATACATAATAATTTACATTTTTATGGGGTATATGTGATATTTTGACACTTATATACATTGTGTAATGATCAAATCAGGTTAGCCATCACCTCATTTATCATTTCCTTTTGTTGGGAACATTTTACATCTCCTCTTCTAGCTATTAATATTTTGAAATACAATAAATTATTATTAACTATGGATAACCTACTGTGTTATCTAATACTAGAATTCATCTCTTCTACCTAACTGTATGGTTGTAGCCATTAACTTACCTCCCTTCATCACCACCCCGCAACCGTTCCCAGCCTCTGGTAACTATCATTCTACTCTTTTATCTCTATAAGATCAACTTTTTTAGCTTCCACATATGAGTGAAAACATGGAATATTTGTCTTTCTGTGCTTGGCTTATTTCACTCAACATAATGACCTTCATTTCCATCCATGTTTCTGCAAATGACAGAATTTCGTTATTTTTTATGGCTGAATAGTATTACATTGTGTATATATGCCACATTTCTTTATCCATTTGTCCACTGATGAACACCTAGTTTGACTCCGTATCTTGGCTATTGTGAATAATGCTGCAATAAACATGAAGGTGTAGGTATCCCTTTGATATACTAATTTCCTTTCCTTTAGAAAAATATCCAGTGGAATTGGTAGACAGTATGGTGGTTCTATTTTTAGTTTTTTGAGAATATCCACACTGTTTTCCATATGGCTGTACTAATTTACATTCCACCAACAGTATATAAGAGTTCCCTTTTCTCTGCATCCTTGCCAGCATTAGTTATCTTTTGTCTTTTTGATAATAGCCATTGTAACTGAAATGAGATGATATCTCATTATGGTTTTAATTTGCATTTCCCTGAAGATTAGTATAGAATTGATTGCTTTAAAATACAACAAAGTGCAAATAAAGTATATTGAGATAGTAATAAATTTCATGCAAAAAAATTAGACATTAAAGAGGAAAAAATAATAAATTATAGTAGGTAAAAACCAATAATTATTAGTTGACAAAGTACTATACACAGAACTAAAAATCAATAGGGAAACTGGGAGGAGTATTTTTCATAGTGTGCCAAATTACAAATATAAAAATATATAAATTAATATGAAATAAATATCTAATAGAAGATTTGGTAGAAATAAGAATATGTCATAAAAATACTATATGATTACTAAATATATGAAAAAGTAACCTTACTAAGAAACAAAAGAATACAAATTAAAATGAAATCTCATTATACTTAGTTCATTAGATAATAGTTCACAAAATGATAACATCTAGAGATATGTGTAAAAAATGTTCACCTTTACTACAATGCTTTGAGAATCTTAACTGATAAGAAGCATAGAGACAGAAACTTGGAAGCAATTTATACTAATAATTTGATATTCACTAGTATCCTTAATGCAGTAATTCTACATTAAAGAATTGATCTAAAGAAAATAATTAGACCCCTCACAAATTTATGTACATATACATAGCTATTTCATTATGTTATTTTTAAATCAAAAAAACAAATGAATGATATCTGCACAATCTGAAATACCATGAAGCATTTTAAAACAGTATTTTTAAATTATTTAATTATATGAAGAGGTGTTCAAGATGATATGCTGTTAACAAAGCATATTATAAAGGAGTCTATATACCATCATATCAATTGTTTTTAAAAATAAAGAAAAAAGGAAAAGAAAAGGACAGGAGAAAGAAGAGACAGAAAAAAAGAAAAAAATCTAATGATTTATATATGTTTCCTTTAGTAAATGGTATGATGCAAAACAGAAAGCTGGAGTCATTTTTTTATTATGCATAGTTTTAAACAGACACAAAAGTAAATAGAATAATATAAAGAACCTCCATGTACCCTCATCCAGTCCTAATAAATAAAATTGTCTCCACATATGTATCCTCCCATATTATTTGAAAGAAATACCAGACACCATCTTCAACATTCCTCATCTTTTGACTTCTGTTACACACCATCCCTGAAATGAAAAAATGAACATTTTTTTAAAATAAAATTTAAGACCTTTGGGAAATACTAAAAAAAAAGAAAGAAAGAAAGAAAGAAAGAAAGAAAGAAAGAAAGAAAGAAAGAAAACTATAGACCAATACCTCTCAAGAACATAGATGCAAAAATCCTCAACAAAATACTAGTGAACCGAAATCAATAGTACATCAAAATAATAATCCACCCTAACCAAATGGACTTCATCCCAGGGATGCAAGGATGGTTCAACATACATAAATCAATAAATGTGATTCTCCACATAAACAGAAGCAAAAACAAAGACCATATGGTCATATTAATAGATGCAGAAAAGGCATTTGACAAAATCCAACACAATTTCATGATAAGAACCTTCAACAAACTAGGCATAGAAGGAATATATCTCAAAATTTTAAAAGCCATATATGACAGACCCACAGCCAACATCATCACAGAATCAGAAAAAATAATTCTATGTTTCATTTGGAACCAAAAAAGAGCTCAAATAGCCAAAACAATCTTAAGCAAAAAGAGCAGGAAAACTTAGGAAAACCTTCTTCTAGACATTGGCTGAAGCAAAGAATTTATGACTAAGACTCTAAAAGCAAATACAACAAAAATAAAAATAAATAAATGGCACTTAATTAAACTAAATAGCTTCTGCAGATCAAAGGAAATAATTGATAGAGTAAATAGACAACATACAGAATGGGAGAAAATGTTCACAAACATTACATCCAACAATGAACTCAAATGAATCAATAAGAAAAAAAGCAAATAACCCCATTAAAAAGTGTGCAGAAGATACAAACAGATATTTTTCAAAAGAAGATATATAAATGGCCAACAAATATATGAAAAAATGATCAACATCTCTAATCATCAGGGAAATGTAAATTAAAAACCACAGTGAAATACCACCTTTCCCCGTCAGAATAGCCATTATTAAAAAGTCAAAAAACAATAGATGTTGGCGCAGATGTGGTGGAAAGAGACTGTATATACACTGTTGGTGGGAATGTAAATTAGTACAACCTCTATGGAAACAGTACAGAGATTCCTCAAAGAACTAAAATTAGACCTACCATTCAATTCTGCAATCCCACTGACTAGGTATCTACCCAAAGGAAAAGAAGTCATTTTATCAAAAATGCATATGCACACGTAGGTTTATCACAGCACAATTCACAATTGCAAAGATATGGAATCAGCCTAAATGCCCATGAACTGATGAGTGGATAAAAAAATGTGATAAATATATACCATGAAATGTTACTCAGCCAAAAAAAAAAAAAGAAGAATAAAATAATGTATTTTGCAACAACTTGAATGGAACTGGAAGCCATTATCCTAAGTGAAGTATCTCAGGGACAGAAAAGCAAATACCATGTGTACTCACTTATAAGTGGGAGCTAAACCATGGGTATTCATGGTTATATAGAGTGATATAATGGACTATGGAGACTCAAGAGAGGGAAGGGGAAAGGATAAAAAATTACCTATCAGGTACAATGTACACCATTCACGCGATGGGTACACTAAAAGTCCCAACTTCACCACTATACAATTTATCCACATAACAAAAATCCATTTGTACCCCTTAAATCTATTGAAATTAAAAAAAAATTGTTAAGGGGAAAGGAAGTACTACAATATATATTTTCAAAGATAAGAATGTTTAAAAAACAAACTATATAACATTATCACATCTAGAATATAACAATAATTTTTTTTATTTTCTTAAATATCCAGTCAATATTCAAACTTCTCACAAATATCATGTTTTTCATACATATTTTAATATGAAACACCACAAATTGTAGTTGGGTGATATGCCTTATTAATATCTTGTAATCTATGGCAGTTCCTGAACCTTAGCCCCATTGACATTCTGGGCTCAATAATTGCTGTAGGGGACCATTCTCTGTAAAAGTGGATGTTTAGCATCATCCTTGGCCTCTATCCAATAGACACCAGTGACGCCTATCCAGTTGATGAGCAAAAATAGCTCCAAACTGCCAAATATCATATCAAAGGCAAAATTGCCTATGGTTGAGAGGCTCTTCTGTCTATCTTCATATTTTACCCACTTGCAGATTATGTGTTGAAGAGCTATGGAAGTTTGTTGTTTGAGTGTCTCACAGTCTGGATTTTGCTGATTGTATCTCCATGGTGCAATGTAACATTCTTTCATCCTACATACTTCTTGTAAACTGTTGGATTTAGAGAACTGATCACATCAGAGATGGCTGGAGTTATTCTTATTTCTTCCCCCTCCCTCTCTCACCTGCCAAATCAAATCAATCAAGTCCTTTGTCATCTGGTCTCTATGTCTTTCAAATTTGCTCACTTTCCTCTTTCTTACTAAACTACCCTAGTTTAGGCCACAGTTATCTCTCATCTGGATTAATACCACAACCTCCTAACTGGTTTCTGTTCTTCCAATCTTATCCCCATCCAATCTCTTCTTCAGTCAGAGTCATAATGATCTTTCTAAAATGTGCACCTAACTATGCCAAGTGTGCCCTTAACACCTCTCCTCAAGACATAAAATTCTTCCATGACTCTACATCTGTCTTGGGATATTGTCTGAATTCCTATTTGAGTCTTACTGAGTATTTTATGATTGGACTCCCAATTACCTGTTAGTATCTTTTCTACTCCCTTATTTCCATAAAGGTTTCCAAAAACTTTTTATCTGTGTATGATTCATAAACAAAGTATACTCTAATTCTGTGTATTTAAAATCTTGCATAAATAGTAACATATTATTCCTATTGTTTTGCAACTTTTTGTTAGATTTACTTTTTAATTCATGTAGATCTAGCTCTTTAATTTACTGTACAGCAATCCATCATTTAAATAAACCAGTTAATTTATTTACTCTTCTACTTTATTGTCTTTGTGTCTCCAATAATTGGCATACAGTTGCTATTCAAAGAATGTTGATATGCATGAAGAGTTTAAGCTAAAGGAAGTAGTCAAAGTTAAACATCATAGAGATTATAGGATAAGGTTTAAGAAAAGACAAAGTGCTATATTTCTCAAGTTTTACACTCGAATCTATCTTTTCCATTTAAATTGTGTTGGCTCCCACCTGTAATCCCAGTGACTCAGGAGGCTGACAAGGGGAGAATCACTGGAGCCCAGGAGTTCAAGGCTGCACCATGCTGTGCCCATGCCACTGCACTCCAGCCTGGGTAGCAGAGTGAGACCCTGCCTCTAAAAAGAAAAAAAAAATCGAATTTGAATAAAACTAGTTTCATAAACGTTTTATTGGCCAGGCGTGGTAGTCACGTCTGTGTTCCTAGCACTCTGGGAGGCCAAGGGGGGAGGATTGTTTGAGGTCAGGAGTTCTAGAACAGCGTCAGCAAGAGTGAGATCCCATCTCTACTAAAAATAGAAAGAAATTATCTGGGAAACTAAAAATAGAAAAAATTAGCTGGGCATGGTGGTGCATATGTGTAGATCCAGCTACTTGGGAGGCTGAGGCAGGAGGATCACTTGAGCCCAGGAGTTTGAGGTTGCTGTGAGCTAGGCTACTGCCACAGCACTTTAGCCTGGGCAACAGAGCAAGACTTGTTTCAGAAAAACAGCAACAAAAAAAGACACATAAATTTTTTATCGTTCCTCCTTTTCGAGCCAGTGACTTCTAAACAACCTTCTGTATTGTATTAATATGTCATTAAGAACTTTCTGAAAATCTCATGAAATACAAACAAAATTTAAATCCATATTATAATAAATGTTTGCCAAATAGCATATTTAGAGAGAGGAGGAACATATTTTTGCAAACCCAAACAAGCATTAAAATATGAACAACTTCAAACATTGAGAAATCTTTATTTTTAAAATATAAACACATTCTCTTCATTATTTATTAATGGCGATAGATTGGTCAATAATCACAGTCAAAGAATGTGAAGATAGCTTAATTTGGGAAATGCCCCCATTAACTATTCTTCTAATCATTTAACATAGGCGTTTCTATAACCCCAGCTAACTTTAACTTCTCATTTATTTACTATTTACAAGTTTATTACTTAAACATAGGGAAATGCAAACAGAGAGCACATTAGGAAAAAATAAAGGATACTTCTTTAGCACCCAAAATAGCAGTTCTTAGTACCTATGAAATTATAATTTAAGTGATAAGGGAACTTTTAATTCAGAAAATGGAAAATTGAAAAAGGCAGTTACAACATAAGACTTGTAATTATGTTTCTCTATTCATTTAAGATATATTGAAGTAATAAGAAATTGGTGAAATCTGACAAATTTCAAATTGCAGTCTGGTAAACTTTTGATTTACGCTGAGCTTGTTGGTAGCATTCATCAAACCTTTCATGTTTTATTCATGTGTTAGACAATCACTATTGACAATTAGCACCTACTAATTCCAGATCTGTTGATTTAAGAACTCCTTTCATTTACTTAGATTTACTTGACTTTATTTACAGAGAAGACCTTTGTAAACCAAATGCTTAACCACATGTCTAGATCTAGGAAAGGTTTGAAGAGATAGGTCTTTCAGGAAGAACAAGAAATTCTCAGTACTAAGTGCATTGCAGATAGCTATTGAATAAAAGGATAGATAGATACATACATAGATACACAGATACACAGATGGATACATAGATAAATAATGTAAATCATCTACTTCTAAATCAAGGTTTTCCGTTGTTTTATTACTATTTTACATAAAGGAATTGCCCAAATATCAAACACCTCTTTATTCAACTATCAGTATAAAAATATAGCCCAAATCTAAGTTAAACTTATTTTTGATAATCCAAAATGTTAAAGTATTGTATCAGTGCTCTGTGCTTCTACTGCAAATAATTTATAATAGATTTACCTATCTTATTGTTACAGAATTCCTTTGTTTATCCTTTGCTTATTCTATGTCTTCTTTTTTGAGTCCACTTGGCACAAATACCATAAAAGCAATTTGTGTAATTTCGTCATTAAAAAATCCTCTAACATATAGCACTGTTTTTTGAGATAGGTTTCATTACAATTGATAGATGTAGATTTTTTAACCAATTTTAGTTTATATTTCCAAGATATTTTAATAGTCTGAATTAAACTCCTGTAGATACAGTCAGCTAGGTATTTTGATATCAAAGCATGAAAACTTCTGGAATTAAATTTGGAGATGGAGAATAACCTCAGGAAGGGGAGGATGATTGAGAACAGCCTAATATGTTCCTTAAAATTAAAAGCAAATTCAGATGCATTAAACTTCTGCCTAGTACAAGATGTCAAAGAATACCTGAAATAAATTTCTGCAAAAATATTTTTTCTTTCATTGAATTCAGGTTCATCTCTCTTCATTTAATGTCTTCTTATTTGAACTGTATACATTTTATCAAAAGGTTAGGGGTTATGTTTAGCATCCATTTATCCAATAAACATGTATAGCACCAAAACTACAAATACATTTTAATTCAATAGGACACCTTGATTCTTATGTCAAAACAAGAAAGGGTAATTACTGGGTCATCCTTGTCAACTTCCTCTTTCCTCTAATTTCCCTCCTCACCTCCAATCTCAGGAAATTGAGAGCTCTCTTATCCTATTTTACACCTTTGAGAACATCTTCTACCATGTATCCCTTCCAATGGCGCTATCTTCAAACTCTTGCATTCTGTAGTAGCATTCCTCAAATTCTTCCAGCTGCTCTCCTGTTTATGTACCAGCAGGTGTAACTTATCACTCCCCTGAACTTCAGGTGATATATCACACATATCTATTAAACATACAGCAATCTAAAACTCATTCTAAAACTGAATTTAACAACTTTCCTCAAAACCTATTTTTTTACCTTTATCCTCTTTCCCAATTATTCTTAACATCTTTTGAGTCTAGTTTCAGTCAGAGAAACTATCATTCCCTGGCTTTTAGGAAGTGGTTGGTATTGGACTGGGGAAGGGAAGTTAAATTTAATAAGATGAGGGAGGTAAATACATATTGGTGTTTCTTCACCCCAACCATACATTGGCATTACCTGGGAGTTTTCAGAAATACCATGCCGAAGACATCACCCCCTAGTATTCTGATTTAACGTGTCTACAGCATCCACTATGTGCTGGACACCATGCTAGTCACCTGGAATAAAATGCTGAGTAGGTCAGGTATAGTCTCTGCCCTCACAAATTTTTTAATCTACTTGTGGAATCAATTAAATAGGCAATTACTCTTTACGATAACATGCAACATAATAGAAAATATATGGATCGCTGTCACAGCACAAGCAGACTACATAACCCAGTAACTTCTGATTTGCCAATCAAGAATGAGAAGAACTCTCCGAACAGAAGTGTATGTGCAAAGCTTTGAGGCAAGAAGGGGCTATGTCTAAGTGAAAGAAATAAAAGAAATTCAGTGTGTTTAAACATTAGATCCAAGTTACAAAAAAAGTGGCTAGAGATGAAAATGAAGACAAAGACAAGGACTGTATCATAAATTTTTCTGAATCACTAGGGGAAGCCATTAACCATTTTTAATCAGTGGCAAAGGTGTCAATTACTATCCACTGCTAATCAAGTCATGGCCTTGATGAACACAGTGGTAGGGAGAAACTAAAACTGTGAGGGGATTATAAAATGTTACACTAGGAGAAAAAAAAATCTTTGTCTTTCATATTTTAAAAAGCTTTTTCAAAATTTCCACTTTTGTGTTAGGTCAAAAATATCTATGCTTTATAATCCACAAAGTATGTAGCCAGGAATCAAGATATCAATAAATTCTCTTCAGTGTCACCACCAAAGAAGCCAGCAATGCTTCATATACACGCCAAAACATGAAGTTTTCTGTATTTTTTTCTTCTAACATTTCTGGAATCTATCTTTTTTTCTTTATTTTACTACATCCTTGGTTGTGGTAGGCAGAATAATGGCTCCCCCAAAGATACCCACCTCCTAATCCTCAGAACATATAAATATGTTACTTTACATGGCAAATGAGACTTTGCAAATGTGACTAAGGTTAAGTATCTTGAGATGGGGACGTTATCTTGGATTATCCAGGAAGATATGATTTATTCATGCGAGTCCTTAAACATGGGGAACCTCTTCCAGCTATGGCCAGAGAAAAAGATGTGACAATGAAAGAAGATGAAAGATGCTACATTGCTTGCTTTGAAGGTGGAGGAAGGGGACCAAAAGCCAAGACACGTGGATGGCCTCTAAAAACTGAAAAAAATGAGGATTTTTCCTAGAGCCTCTAGAAAGAAATACAGCCTGCCAATACCCTGATTTTTTAATAGACTTAATTTTTTAGGGCAGTTTTAGCTTTCCAGTAATTTCAGCAGATAGTAGAGAGGGTTTCCCTAGATCCCTGCCTCTCCCCTCCTCAGTTTCCCCTATTGTTAACATCTTGCTTTAGTGTGGTGCATTAATTTAGTTTGGTGCAATTAATGAACCAACATTCATACATTATTACTAACAAAAGCCCATAGTTTACATTAGGGATCACTCTTTGTGGTAAACAGTTCTATGAGTTTTGATAAATGTATAATGTCATAATGTATAACAATGTATAATGTATAACAAATGTATAATGTATAATGTATAACAGTGTATTCACTGTTAAAGTATCATAAAGGGTAGGTGCACTGCCCTAAAACTTCCTTGTACTCCATCTATTCAACCCATTCTTCCTCCCGCTGAAAACCTGGCAACCCCTAGTCCTTCTAGTGTCTCTATAGTTTTGCCTTTTCCAGAATGTCGTGTCATTGGAATCATACAATATGTAGCCTTTTCAATCTGGCTTCTTTCACTAAGCAATATTCATTCAAGTTTCCTTCATTTTTTTTTTTTTTTTTTTTTTGTGGCTTGATAACTCATTTCTTTTTATTGTTGAATTATATTCCATTGTATGGTTGTACCAAAATTGATTTACCCCCTCACCTTTTGAAAGATATCTTGGTTGCTCCCAGATTTTAGGGACAATGAATAAACCTGCTATAAACATTAGTGTACAGGTTTTTGTGTGGATATAAGTATTCAACTCACTTGGGTAAATACCCACGAGCAAATGCTTGATTTTATAAGACTATGTTTAGCTTTGTTAGAAACTGCCAAATTGCCTTCCAAAGTGGCTGTATGCCTTCCCACCAGCAAAGAATAAGAGTTGCTCTACATCTTTACTAGCATTTAGTGATATCATTTTTTTAATAATTTTAAATAGTAGGATCTCATTATTGTCTTAATTTGCATGTGATGTCATACATCTCAGAAGCTTACTGCACATCTATATGTCTTCCTTACTGGGGTAGCTGTTCAGGTCTTTCCCCAATTTCAATTGGGTAGTTTGTTTTCTTGTTGCATTTCTCTTTCTTACTATCATCAGGGAAATTCAAATCAAAAGAGTTTTAAGAGCTCTTTGTATACTTTGGGTGATGGTCTTATCAGATATGTCTTTTGCAACAAACTTACTAATTTTTTATTTTGTGGATTGTTCTTTGGGTGTTATATCTAAAAACTCATCACCAAAACCCATGAATTTTTTAAATTAAAAGAATAGTAAATAATAAATAGAAATATATATTCCCATCTATAAATAGATCTGAGCAGTTACTTAGTAAGACCCATATACTTATATGGTGATCAGGCGGCTAGATGTTGACATGGAGAAGGCAGACAAATTGTCCTGGAAAAGAGGGTCCTTTAAATAATTACTGCCAAGAAATGTTGTACTTATCTTGAGACATCAGTACTTTTTTATTTTAAGGGCACTCTCGACTGTGTAATTAATTCAGAGTATAGGAGGGTAGACAGTCTGGTATCTACTCCAAGGAAAGGCAGGGATAGAATGGGAAAGCATAGAAAATTATGATGACCTCCTAGAAAAAGAATTTGAAAAAACGTATCATTCTTTTCATTCAATAGTTCTGGACCAACTGGAATCCATGTGCAAAAACTGAACCTAGACACAACACAAAAAGGAACTCAAAACAGATCACAGACCTAAACATGAAACTATAAAACTCCTAGAAGATAACAAAAGAGTAAATCTAGTTGACTTAAGGTTTGATGATGACTTTTTACATACCACACCCAAGGCACAATCAAAGGAGAAAAGAATTGATAAACTGGATTTGATTTAAATTAAAAATTTCTGCTGTGTGGAAGACACAGTCAAGAAAATGAAAATATAAGTCACAGACTGGGAGAAAATACTTGCAAAAGACATCTCTAATAAAAAACTGTTACCCCAAATATAAAGAGAACTCTTAAAATTCAACAATATGAAACAAACAGTCCAATTAAAAATGAGTTAACAGACACCACATCAAGGAAGACATATAGATGGCAAACAAGCACAAGAAAAGATGCCCCATATTATATGTCATCAGGGAAATGCAAATCAAAACAACAATGAGATACCACTACACACCTGTTAGAATGGCCAAAATCCAGAACACTGACAACACCAAATGCTGGAGAAGATGTGGGGGCAACGGAAACTCTCATTTATTGCAGGTGGTAATACAAAATTGTACAGCCACTTTCAGAGACAGTTTGGCAATTTATTACAAAATTAAACATACTCTTACCATACAATTTAGCAATAACACTCCCTGGTATTTTCCCAAAAGAGCTGAAAACTTATGTCCACACAAGAACCTGCACATGGATGTTTATGGCAGCTTTATTCATAATTGGCAAAACTTGGAAGCAACTAAGATGTCCTTCAGTAGGTGAATGGAGAGATTAAACTTTGGTACATCCGAGCGATGGAATATTATTTGGTGCTAAAAAAGAAATGAACTATGAAGCTAAAAAAAGACATGGAAGAAATGTAAATAAAATAAATATTACCAATAAACAGGCCAGTCTGAAAAGGCTGCATACTCAATGATTCTAACTATATGACATTTGGAAAAAGTGAAATTAGGGAGACAATAAAAAGATCTGTTGTTGTTAGGGGATAGGGGGAGGGAGGGATGAATAGGTGGAGTACAGAGGATTTCTAGGACAGTGAAAATTTTCTCTATTATACTGTCATGGTGGATACATGTATGTCATTTGTCTCCATGTTTCTCCCAAGCCATAGAATGTCAAACACCAAGACCAAGCCCCAATGCAAACTATAGACTTTGGGTGATAAGGCTGTGTCAATGTAGGTTCATCAATTATAACAAATGCACCACTTTGGTGGAGAATGTTTATAATGGGGGAGCTAAGTATTTGTGGGGGCAAGGTATATATAGGATATCTCTGTACCTTCCTCTCTATTTTGCTGTGAACCTAACACTGCTCTTAAAAAGTTGTCTTTAATAAAAAAAAAAATGTATCTTTAAAAAAAAAAACAAACCCAAGGTCACCTAGAATTTCTTGTAAGTTATCTTCTAAAAGTTTTATAGTTTTACATTTTACATTTAAGTCTATGATCTACTAGGAATTAATTTTGCTGAAAGGTATAAAGTCAGTGTCTAGATTTTTTTTTTTTGGTGGGGGTGGGATGTAGATGTCCAATTGTTTCAGCACCATTTGTTGAAAAGGCTATCCTTTCTCCACTGAATTTCCTTTGCTTCTTTGTCAAAGATCAATTGACTATGTGTGTACGTGTCTATTTGGGGGTTGGCTATTCTGCTCCATTGACTTATTTGTCTATTCTTTCCCCAATACCACACTGTCTTGATTATTATAGCTGTGTAGTAAATCTTGAAGTCTAGTAATGTCAGTTCTCCTACTTCGATCATTTTCAACTTTGCAGTGGCTATTAAGGGTCTATTGCCTTTGCACATAAATTTTAGAATCAGTTTGTAAATATCCAAAAATAAATGGCTCATTTTGATTAAGACTGCTTGAATCTATAGCACAAGTTGGAACGAACTGACATCTTAACAATGTTGAGTCTTCATATCTGTAAACATGAAATATATCTCTATTTATTTAGCTCTTTTTTATTTTTTAATCAGAGTTTGGAGTTATGTTTATATAGATCCTATGCATATTTTTTTTAGATTTATACCTAAATATTTTTTAGTGCTAATGGAATGGTATTATTCTTTTAATTACAAATTGTCATGTTTCACTGTTTATATGTAGGAAAGCAATTGACTTTTGTGTATTAACCTTGTATCTAAAAATCTTGGTTTTGTATTAAACCCTCAACCAAAAATCTTGTTTTGCTATATTCATTTATTAATCCTAGGAGTTTGGTTTTTTTTTTTTTTCTTCTGTCAATTTGGGAAGATTTTCTACATAAATAATCATGTTATTTACAAACAGCTTTATTTCTTCCTTCCCAATCTGTGTACTTTTCTCTTCTTTTCCTGTCTTATGAATAGCTTAGACTTTTAGTATGATGATAAATAGTAGGGGTAAAAAGAGACATCCTTGGATTATTCTCAATCTTTGTGGGAAAGCATCTAGTTTCTCATCATTAAGTATAATATCAGCTGTAAGTATTTTGTAAATATTCTTTACTCTGTTGAAGAAGTTTGCCTCTATTCCTAGTTTGCTGAGAGCTTGTATCATGAAAGGATGTTAAATTTTGTAAAATGCTTTTTATGTAACAGTTGATATGATAATATGAATTTTCTTCTTTGATCTGTTGATGTGATTGATTGCCTTATTTTCAAATATTGAGCCAGTTTTGCATACCTGGAGAAAATTTCACTTGACCATTATTTGTAATTTTCTTTTTGATTGATGGATTACATTTGCTAATATATGGTTGAGAAATTTGCTGTTCATGAGAGGTAGTAATCTATAGTTTTCCTTTAATGTAATTTATATGGTTTTGGTATTTTGTTAAAATTGACCTTATAAAATGAGTTAGGAAGTGTTCATTCTCCTTTCTAGAAGATACTGTAGAAAATTGTATTATTTCTTTCTTGAAAATTTTGTAGAATTTAGTCATGAAATCATCTGGGTCTTATGCTTTCCATTTTGGAAGGTTATTAATTATGGATTCCATTTCTTTAACAGATATGACCCTTTCAGGTTATCTGTTTTACCTTGTATGAGGTTTCATAGATTGTGCCTTTCCAAGACTGGTCCCATGTCACCTAAGTTATCAAATTGCGGGCATAGAGTCATTTATAATATTCCTTTATTATTCTCATAATGTCTGTGGGATAGTTATAACGGTTTTGCTTTCATTTCTGATATTAGTAATTTGTCATCTCTTTGGGTTTTTTTTTGTTACTCTGGCTAGAGATTTATAAATTTTATTAATCTTGTCATAGAACCACCTTTTGGGTTTATTGATTTCCCTATTGTTTTCTGTTTTCAATTTAATTGATATTATATTTTTAAACAATTTGCTCATTTTATACTTCTCTTTTTTCTCTATGTTTCTAAAGAGAAAGTTCAGATTATTGATTTTAGCTCTTTCTTCTTATCTAACACATGCATTCAGTACTATAAATTTCCCTTTCAGCACTGCTTTTGCTGCATTCCACAGATTTTTATGTTATATTTTCATCTTCATTTTAAAGATCTTTTGAAATTTCTTCTTTTGACTCATGTTATTTAGAAGTATGTTGTGTAATCTCCAAATAAGATTTTCCAGCTATCTTTCTGTTATTGAATTCTAGTTTAATTCCATTAGGTTCTGAGAATATACTTTATATGATTTCTTTTAAATTTGTCTTTTAAATTTGCTGATATGTGTTTCATGCTGGAAAATGTGGTATATTTTGAAGAATGTTCCATGTGACCTTGAGAAATGTGTGTGTGTGTTCTGCTGCTATTAGATGAAATATTCTATAAATGTCAATTAGAGTCACTTGATTGATGGTGCTTTTCAGTTCAATTATATCCTTACTAATTTTCTGCTTGCTGGATCTATCAATTACAGATAGATGTTGAAGCCTCTAGCTGTAATAGTGGATTTGTCTATTTCTCATTGCAGTTCTCTCTACTTCTGTTGCATGTATTTTGATGCTTTCTTGGTAGGTACATATGCATTAAGGATTATTATGTGTTCTTAAAGAATTGACCCTTTTATCTAATACCCCTCTTAATTCCTGATAATTTTTATTGTTCTTAAGTATCCTTTTTCTGAAATTAATTTTGCTACTCCAGGTTTCCTTTGATTTCTGTTAGCATGGCATGTCTTTCTCCATCACTTTATTTTTACTCTACCCATGTCTTATATTTAAAGTATGTTTCTTGTAGACAACATATAGTTGGGTCTTGTTTTTTATCCACTCTATCAGTCTCTGTCTTTTCATTGGTGTATTGAAACCTCTCACATATAAGCAATTATTGATATATCTATCATATTTGTAATTCTTTTATATTCATTGAACTCAGTTTTCTTTTTTATAATCTCTTTTTCTGCTTTCTCTGGTTTTAACTGAGCATTTTGTATGATTTTATTTTCTCTCCTCTCTTAGGATATCATTATTCTTCTTTTATACTTTTTAGTGATCTCTCTAGGGTTTTTAGTTTATAATTACAGTTAATCTATTAATAGGTATGTATTCCAATAACACTACATATACTCATGTGTATTTTAGGTTACCTTATAACAGAGTGCTTCCCATTTTTTTCTCTAGTTCCTTATAACATTACTGTCATTCATCTCATTTGTAAGCTATAATTACTCAACACGTTTTTGCTATTACTATTTTGAACACAGTTATTTATAATTTAAAAATAAAAGTCCAGGCGTGGTGGCTCACTCCGGTAATCCTGGCACTCTGGGAGGCTGAGGTGGGAGGATCACTCAAGGTCAGGAGTTCAAAACCAGCCTGAGCAAGAGCAAGACCCTGTCTCTACTAAAAATAGAAAGAAATTAATTGGCCAACTAAAAATATGTAGAAAAAATTAGCCAGGCATGGTGGTACATACCTGTAGTCACAGCTTCTTGGGAGGCTGAGGCAGAAGGATTGCTTGAGCCCAGGAGTTTGAGGTTGCTGTGAGCTAGGCTGATGCCATGGCACTCTAGCCCAAGCAACAAAGTGAGACTCTGTCTCAAAAATTAAAAAAAAAGAATAAAAAAATTAAAATATTTTATTCTACCTTTTCATCCCTTCTTTAATGCTCTTCATTTCTTTATATAGATTGAAGTTTCTTATGTATATCATTTTCCTTCTCTCAAAAGAACTTCCTTCAACATTTCTTGCCAGGCAGGTCTACTGATGACAAATTACTTCAATTTTTGTTTTTCTGAGAAAGTTTTTATTTATCCTTTACTATCAGATGTCAATTTCACTGGAACAGAATCTTAAGCTAGTGAGTGTTTTCTCTCTTTCAACACTTAAACACTCCACCATTTTCTTGCTTGCATGGTTTGTGATGGCACTTCGATTAACTCTGATGACTTCCTGAGGTCCCCCTTGAGTATTCAGCTGAGTACTTACCAACCCATGCATGTGAGGGAACTACCTACGGCTGGGGAAAAAAAACATCTAATACAGAGGCAGAAATAGTGGGTCTGTTCCCACTCCTAAGATTGAAAGACCACACAATTCATGGGGCATAAGGTAAGAGTACACAGAGTATCTTGCCTCAGTAGGGGGGAATAATTGGCTATAGACCAAGCACTGTTCCAGCCCCACCTAACAAAACTAGAAACCAAGACCTGAAAGAATATAATATCTCAAAAAGTAACTGTGTCCCAGAACAAAGCTCAAAATAATTATAGGAATACAGCAGTATCCGGCACCTAATGAGGTAAAATTCACAATGTCCGTCAATCAACAACAACAAAAATGAAGATATTTAAAAAGCAGGAAAATAAAATCCATAGAGAGGAGAAAAATTCATCTTTCATATGTTTAAAAAGTTATGTGGATAAATACAAGATATTTTTAAAAAGACCCAAATCAAACATGTAAATAAATAAGCAATTTCCAAGCAAAGGAATGCTACTCAGCAATATGAAGGAATAAACTTTTTTTTTTTTTTTTTTGAGACAAAGTCTCACTCTGTTGCCTGTGCTAGAGTGCCGTGGCATCAGCCTAGCTCACAGCAACCTCAAACTCCTGGGCTTAGGCGATCCTTCTGCCTCAGCCACCCGAATAGCTGGTACCGGAGCATTTTTTTCTATATATTTTAGTTAGCCAATTAATTTCTTGCTATTTTTAGTAGAGACGGGGTCTAGCTCTTGCTCAGGCTGGTCTCGAACCCCTGACCTTGAGCGATCCACCCGCCTTGGCCTCCCAGAGTGCTAGGATTACAGGCGTGAGCCACCGCACCCGGCCTGAAGGAATAAACAATTAATACATACTAAAACATCAATGAATCTCAAAATAATCACACTGAGTTAAGCCAAATACTATGTGGTTTCATTAATAAAAATCTAATACATAAAAACTAATCTATAGTAGTCACCTGGAAATAGGAGAGAGAGGAGGAGACCGTGCAGGGGTAGGAGGAAGGTATTACAAAAGGTCGCCAGAAATTCTGAGCAGTGATAGATATGCAGTTATCTTCATTAAAGGTGACAGTTTCACGAGTATACATGTTTGTCAAACTGATCAAATGATATTATTTAAATATATGCAGTTATTAAATGTCAATTATACTTCAATAAAGCTGTTTAAAAAGTAGTATTCAGTAAAAGATACAAAAGATGTCTTATGATTAGACATAATTCTAAATTTACCCTTTCCCCTCTTCCACTCCAACCCAAGCCAAAGGCAGGTCACAAGGAAAAAGGCAAGAAGACAAGATCCTGGGAAGTCTTACTGATATTTCATTTTAGGTAGAAATATATTGAGGAGCTGAGAAGTAAACAAAGTGAGAAAAACTCTGGACAGTATAAGCAATGGTCAATCAGCTCTGGGACTTAGTAGCAGCAAGAATAACTGCCAGAACTTATGATTTTGGTGCAGCCAAGCTGCTCATATAGGCATAATCAGAAAAAGCCTAATTATTGAAGAAAAAGAGAACATAACATGTCAAGATGTTTTGAGAGAGCAAGAGAATGGGTAAAGAGGTACCAGGTGATGTTTCTCTCTTCACTCTTCCAAAGGGGTGAGATACATTCCCAGCTAAGAACTAAGTGACATGGATATATCTCAGAAGAGTAAAGAAATCTCAGATGAGACAGAGGAGGAGAGCTCTCCAACCAAACTGCATAAGGTTTCAGTAATGATCAAGCATACTGCCATGCCCTAGGTTTTAGAAGAACAGATTGAGTGTGCAAAGTTAAGTCATACCAACATCAAGAGGTCTTGTATGCCACGAAAAAAGAAGTCAAGTAGGGATTTAGAGCTGATCATGTTAAGCAACAGTCAAATATGCAAATTATAACAGCCAAAAGGAGAAAAAAAAAAAAGAAAGAAGGAGAAAAGCAAGGAAAGGAATGGGAGGAAGAGGGAAAAGAGAAAGGATAGAAAATAATGGGGAAAATATAACTAAAAATAATGAAGAGAATTCTCCGTGAGTGCTTCCTTCTACATCATTACTTGATCAGAACACAAATTAGATTTTTTTAATCCACAAAATGAAATTATTAAAAAATGGAATATGAAGGTAATTATAGAGCTACAAACACAAATCAATGAGCACTATTTTACAAGTATATATAATAGAATAGAAAGAAACTGTTTAACATTTTTAGTTTTGGGCTGGGGATAAAAATAATTCATTTGGATATTTATTTTTTACTTTTTTATATGCAAATAAAACTAGTACTATTAAAATGCAATAAGTACAATTTTAATAAAGTGCAAACAGAATAGACAAAGCCAAAATCCAAAGTAGGACCTAAGAACAAACACTCGATATAATCACAGTAAATGCATAAAGAAAACAATCAAATGACTAAAACAATTAGCAAGATAATAATAGAGAGCACAAATATGATCCAACCTAAATGTTACTGGTTTCCCTGAG
The DNA here is from genome assembly GCA_963574885.1 of Lepilemur ruficaudatus. NCBI lineage: Eukaryota > Metazoa > Chordata > Mammalia > Primates > Lepilemuridae > Lepilemur > Lepilemur ruficaudatus. Next base: position 40,690 of record CAUYRT010011615.1, read on the forward strand.
TAAAAAACCCAACCAAAGGTTCAGAAAAAGTTTTAAGTGATATAATACAAGAAAATTTTCTGAAATTAAAGAATTAAACCTATACTTTACAGGGAGATATTGTATTCCAGGAAAATACATATATCATCAACAAGAAGGAAGAATATGATAAATAACAAAATTACAATGTATTAGCTCAATGCAAGTGAGGAAGAGATTAAATTCTACCAAAGGAATTAGAGAGGGCTTCATGGCAGAGATATCATTTAGGATGCACCTTGACAGCTGAATTTCTTTGGAAATTGATGATAGAGTAATATGCAGCCAATAGTATGAGCAAAAGTAAAGTGAGAAATTATAAAGATTATTTGGATAAATGTCATGAATGAATAGTTAACAGAGATAAATACGAAAGTGGAGCTGAAGAGTAGAAGTTACTGAGAAAATTTCACTAATGTGCTAAACCTGAAATTTCATTTTGTAGGCAACAGAAAATTGTTAGAATTTTTTGAATTAGACTTCCACATATCACTTTTGTATTCTAATGCACCATTCCTATGCCTATGCCAAGAAGTTTAAATAAAAGCTGTTGTTGATACTTCAGACTAAATTTCACTCCACCCGTCCCCCCAAAACTGTGGAAAAGTTTAGCCTACTGTTTTTTAACCTGGTTTGACAGTGTCTGAAGATATTTTTGGTTGTCACATCTAGGAGGAGAGTGTTACTGGCATCTACTGGGTAAAGGGCAGGTATGCTGTTATTCATCCTAGAAGGCAAAAGACAATCCTCCCAAAACAAAAAATTGTCAGGTCCAAAATGCCAACAGTGTCAAGACTGAGAAACTGGCCTAGAGCTAATATAATCAGAAAATCAAAACAAATATTGACCAATTTTCTACTGAGATGCCCAACAGTGGCAACAAGATTGCTGATAGTAAGAGGCTCTAACTGCCTCTTCTCAGCATCCACAGACTCCTAGTCCCAAGATAGAAACATCTTTCTACCACAATTCTATCCAAAATTCTATCCTGTCATGTTGTTCATCATTGATATCCAAAAATACTGGCCAAATAAGGTCCCTTTCTATAATCTGTCACCTTTTGTATCTTATTCTGATGTACTTCTGTACATCTTTCCAGCCACTAATTCTCCCACTGCTGCCTTCTCCACTCTTTCCTCTGTACCTTCTAGAATCTGACTCCCTTATAAATAAACTATTCTGAGTTTTCCACTTCCTCACAGAACATTCACATACTTTTCTATTGTTCTCTCAAATGTCTGAAGGAACATGAGGGCTAGGAGGAGAGTAGACATTCATCTTAGTTTCTATTTGTTCTTTTTACACACTATAACATCACTCACTTGCAATTATTTTTTAAGTTCATGATACCTGGCCACATATTCTCAACATCTCCTTTATCTGTCATTTATTACCCTCTTAGTCATATACCCAAATTCATTAAGGATGTTAAATGTCTTATCTAAGATACAGTAATGGCCATGAGTGTCCCCAAAGTTCACGTATATAATTCACTCATCACCCTAGTCCCACAGACCTCCTCAATCCCAGTGATTCTGTATCCACTGTCTTTTAGTGCCATACACAAGTGTATATCACTTTGAGCTGCCCCATCTCTGAAAAAAAAAAAAAACACAGAAATCAGGGTCCCACTTCTTTACTGCTGCCTTAGCCAGACTATGTAGGTAAAACAGAAATCAGCTGTTGCTAATTTAAGCAGAAATGAAAAACACACTATTGAAAAGAAATTGGGTAACTAAGAGAATGATCTGGAAGACTGTAAAGAGGCTCTGAAAATGGCAGGAAAAAGTGAAGCTAGAGAGACAGAGCAATAGCTGTGATCATACCTTTTAATTGCTGCAATAAGGATATCACTGCCCACTACTGACTGTATGTTGCAGCTTGATTCACTGCCACTAGCCCCTGAATAATGGAGGTGGCTACCACCACTGCCAGAATGGATTTTCTATTGACTTCTCTTCTTTTTTTTTTTTTTTTTTTTTTTGAGACAGAGTCTCACTTTGTTGCCCTGGCTAGAGTGTAGTGGTGTCAGCCTAGCTTACTGCAACCTCAAACTCCCAGCCTCAAGCAATCCTTCTGCCTCAGCCTCCCAAGTAGCTGGGACTACAGGCATGCACCACCATGCCCGGTTAATTTTTTCTATATATTTTTAGTTTGCCAATTAATTTGCTCTATTTTTTTTTTTTTTTTTTAGTAGAGACAGGGTCTCACTTTTGTTCAGGCTGATCTTGAACTCCTGACCTTGAGCGATCCACCCGCCTCGGCCTCCCAGAGTGGTAGGATTATAGGCGTGAGCCACCACGCCCAGCCTAGATTTTTCTAATATTCACTTCAAAATTGTTCCAGCCTCTGCCCATTACTCAGTTCCAAAGCCACTTCCACATTCTTAGGTATTTGTTATAGCAACACCCTGCTTCGCTGGTACCAATTTCTGTCTTAGTCTGTGCTACTATAACAAAATAACACAGAGTAGGGAAATTTCTCACAGTTCTAGACACTAGGAAGTCCAAGAAAAGGCACTAGCAGGGCCACTGTCGGGTAAGGGTTCAGTCTCTGCTTCTAACATGTTTCCTTAAATGTTGCATCCTCCAGAAGGAAGGAATGCTGTGTTCTCACATAGCAGAAAGTGGAAGGGGAAAAAGAATCAAACTTCTTCCATCAAACACTTTCATAAAGGCATTAATCCATGCTCCTCTGCTCTCATGACCTCTCAACACTGTTCCACTGGGTATTAAGTTTCTAACATATGAATTTTGGAGGACTCAAACTATAGCAAATCTCAAGTATTTTTCAACATCTATATTAACAGTTTTATGAATTAATAACTAATTATTAAACCACTTTGATTTGAAGGTCTGCAAGCAAAAGAGCCTAACCTTTTGTAATATGTGTCTCAGTCTTAGACTGTAAGCTCCATGAGAGCAGACTCCCTGTTTTTACTCACCATCTCAATACTAGCATCTAGCTCAGTGCCTGCTTTATAGTTTGTTTTCATTAAATATTTTTGTAAAGAATGAATGGATAGATGAATACCAAACATTCTCTGAAACAACACCTGGGGATACTGATCTTTCTTCCCTTTTAGCTATGGTCTGTTCTTATTATCCATGTGGTCAGTTACTTTTTCTGCTTCTCTCAAGGAATAATTTCACCTTCAATTTCCCTATGAGCAGGCTATGTTTATCCCTATTTCTCTGAAATAAGACATTTAGTATGAGACAAAATTCTTTGGATAGTCTCTGGCCAGGTGGAGACTAACAGAGATATAGTTTCTCTCATTCTATAAAGATCAGTGTTTTATAAATAAAATTGTGTATAAGAATTATGTGAAGCTTCTGAAAAACACACATACCTTTGAAATATTCTCACAAATTGAGGTGGTAGATCTGGTATGGTTGATTCATAGGTATATTTATATTTCAGTGTTCTATCAAGTAATTCTGGTGTGCTTTCAGGAATTAGATTCATTATTATACGTATTAAACCTCTGTTAATTCAGCTGAAGTTTGCGTTAACACTTGGTGATCCCATCACATTAACTATTCATACTAAATTTATTACAGCTTGGAGAAATAACATCATTATAGCTTGGAGAAATAACATCATTATTTCTTCAACATCAGACAGATTTAGGAAAATGAGAAATAGGCTTTGTTCCATAGAGTGTGAGGAATCAACTACAGTTTAAGTGAAAGGAGCCCCTAAGAAGGTAAATTTTGTTTGACTCTAAGGACAAACATTCCCAACATTTCTTCCCTGTTTTCTTGGTAACTGAACATTGATTTCTTCTTAGAGACTCATGCCAACGCTTTCAGCTCATATGGCATGACTAGGGCTGGATCAAACTTTGTTTCAAAGGCAGATATGTGGTGTTGGTCAAAATAAATCAGACTATTCCTCTCACCAGAAAAGATGAACTTGGTGGCATAAATGTGATCTAAATATAGCTAATGAAGTGCAATACGATTTTTGCTGGGAATGTTCAGACAGTGGTTGGCATTCTTCCTTCTCTGCAGTTTTTGAAGTGGAGCCAATGTAAGATCCTAAGGCAGACATTTTATGAATTTAGGAGAAAGCCTTTCTGAAAGCAATGAAGCAGAAGTAAGAGACAACCAGGAAGGAACAACGACATTGTTTTCTTATCTCTATGTTCTGCCCTGCCAAAAGCCTCTGCACTTTTCTTTAATTGGGCAATAAATTGCCATTTCACTTAAGACAGGTTGTATCAGGTTTTTTTGTCATTGGGAGCAGAATCATAACTGATACAACGAGGAAATTTTTTACATATTTGCAAATAGATAAGTCCTTCAGAGGTATGAGATTCTTTAATCATTAGAAGAATTCATATGCAGGCATTAGACATTTACCTGAAAGAGGTATTTTAAAATGGACCAATCATCAGAACAGTGATTTGTGTTGACATTTGTAGGGCTGGGAAGTAGAGGGCCAATCCCAGGAAGTAATAAGCCAAAAAGGAAGGAAAAGGGAATCTTAAGGGGATATCCTTTGGCCCTGGGCCATCTCTCTGATCCTGTTATTGCTAAAAGGATGTTGTAAATAATGGACACTTAAGGCAAGCACATTGTATGCCAGGCACTGCAAGTACTAAGTGATTTAAATTGACTGATCTGAATCAACTTAAGATCAAATCCAAGTGGCTTACTGCCAAAACAGCTCTACGTGCCTAACAGGTTGTGATGTGTTACATAGACAATGCTGGATCAGCAGAAATTACTAATGATTTTGGCAGCCAAAAAGGTCTGTGAGGTAATATAACGAAGGCTATAGCTTTAAATAGCTCGGTGGAAAAATGCAATGGGGCGGAAGGGAATTGCAATGGGCTCCCTGAACTGCTCTGTTGATGTTACTGAGCAAATATAGCTCCTTGAGTTGTTTTCGTTTCATCAAAATCATGATACTCTTGAGTGTTGGCAAGGAAATATCAGGTAATGAGAATGCAGCGAACATGCCTTTCATCAGCTGAAAATCTTTAATTGTAATTGCAGCATGTAATGGTGTAATTAGTTGTCTAAGTGACAGGATAGTCTCAAATCTTTCCTAGCGTTTTGCAAAAAAGACCATTATGTTTCCATAAACCTTGCTTCAAATGAGATGACGAGCAGGTAAAGATGGGAAAGGAATTCATTTTTAACCCCATGAACTGAGCATACTCACAACTAGAAATGTTAGAGGCTGTATGGAAGTAAAGAGATTATGCTTCTACTCAGGTAAGTGTTCTAAAGAAACCACACACAGAAGTAAATAATAAGCATTGTGTTTTAAACAACCCAAGACACTATAAATACATTTGCATCCTGAATCTTAGACACAATCTTACAAAACAGGTATTATTATCCCCAGTTTATATACACGGCAATTGGGGCTCAGAGAGATTAAATAATGTATTTAGGGTCACACAGCAAGTATATTGCAAGAACAGGGCTATAATTTGCCCCTAGGACAAAATCTGAGTCTATTGAACTTCGAAATTCATTATTTTCTCCCTAGAACAAGCTATCTTCAATTGTCTTCAAACCTTTACAATGCTGGTTCTCAAATTTCTCTATGTATAAGAATTATAAGGAAGCTTGCTAAAATGTGGGTTACCATGCACAAAAATCCGAGAAATAAAGCAAAAAAGATGAGGATTTGAGTTGGTAGCTTATAGATACACCTAAGAAATTTGCGATTTAAACTATCTCCTTGGGGAATTTGAAACAGGTATTCCTCAGACCACATAGTCTAGCATGTCTTTTGCAGAACCTGTATGAAGGAAGTCTAGGGGGGTTTATACAGGGAAATCATACAACGAGACTTCTAACGGAATCTTGATGACAAAGTGCAACCTGTAAAAAGACAGACTTACACTTAATCAGAGCCAGTCGCATAGAAGGCCCTAGGCTTTGCACAGTTACATTAAAAAAAGAACATAGGGTCTCAATCATTAAACTCAAATTGGATTTGTAACTCCGGGACTATTAGAAAAACAGCTTTTTCATCTGTACCTGTTATAGTGGAGATGATTCTAGAATGAACAGGTTGAATCCAGGAAACTATTTTTCTTCATGAAAGAAACACACAGTGCTCTAGGCAACTGTGGTTGATGGATGTGATAGCAGATCTTTCCTTTGCGTCCTTGTGTTATAAAATTAATCCATCCTCTCTTGTAAACAAATTATAGAAAATGGAAAAGAGAATAAAACTAACAAAATCTATTTTTCTAAATTAAAAAGCTTGAAAAAGCCCTGCTCCTTTGTCTATCATAATGATATCATTGGATCGCTGCCAAATCAGAAGCTATGTGAAAGACTGTTCTTAGATAATAGTCCCTTTTAGTAAAATATAAAGCTGCTTTTCCCAAAATTCACACCGTAAGTTTCCAAACACAATAAATCCTAGCTTTCTAAAATACATGTTTTATTTTGGACCTGATTTTGTCTTAATTTTAACCAATGTCTGTTAAAGAATTGCGTCAGTAAAACTCATATGCATTTCAATATTCTACAACCTTTTACTATTGTGCAAATTCTATACAGTCTGCTTAAGTAATTCTGCCAAAGTCATTAATTTTAACGGGAAGATTTATGTATTGCAAGGGTGTTTTTCAAATACTGGTTTCTTAAAGATTTTTTTTTTTTTTTCTGTATGACTGTAAGTATTCCACATTATTCAGGAAATACAAGTATTATTGATAATTACATTTGTTCATAAAATTGTGGATATAGATCTCTTTGGTACAGCAGAAATTATGTATTATTGTGCTTATTCAACCCTTTTGACATTTTGGATTTACTTTGTGCAGGAAACGAGGAGGTTTTAAGTAGCGGGGGCTGACTAGAAATGGAAGGGAAGAGGGAATTTGTGAACAGCGAGACCTTTTGCTTCTCTGGGCTTCGAACTGCTTATTTAATGCAACAGAAATCAGATAACATCTATGCTCAATGATGATACTAGCGTGATCCCTGCCTCCATGCTTAGGTTGCTTCATTCTCAGAGTTATCATTTTCAAATTTGGTCTGAATAAAGATTTCCATGCCAGTTAAAATGACCCTCTACATTTCAACTGTGGGGTGATGAAAATAATGAATAGAGCTTTCTGTAAGAAAATCTGGGTTTGAATCTTGATACTTCCACTGTGGGACCCTGGGTGAGTTACTTAGTCTCATTGAGCTTCAGTTTTCTCACCTTTAAAATAGAAATAATAATGCCTACTCTAAATAGCTGTTCTAGAGACAAAATGATAAAAAAATTATGAGAACAGTTGGTTCATATTAAACTCATTTTTCTTTCCATTTGGAAAGACTAATGTAGACATTGATTTATTTATCATAGAAATTATCAGGTTTCTCTACATACATACTTTTTCTATTTGCTTAACTGAAATATCGAGCAATAAAAACATTTATTAACATTTAAGTTTCAAGCTTGAGATTCTAACCTGTAATTTATCCCAGGATTTTTGGAGTCTTCAAGTGGTACTATAAAAAAGATCAACTTTAGAATGAGACCCATCTGGATTTTCCCCCTCTTTTGCCTTCCTCTGATTGATATTTTTTTTCTATCTTCTTTCATTTTACCCTGCTATTTCTTTGAAAATTATACTCTAACCAGTTAGTGTTAATCCTCGTCATTTAAACATCCATCTTTACCTTTATCCTGAGCAATTGAAAGATATAAAAGTGTAGTATATTTTAATGCCAACTACTTTCCATAAAAATTACATGTGAATTTTGTGCATTTTTAATTTTTATGGATATATAAGAGTTGCACATGTTCATGGGGTACGTGATATTTTGATGTGCATTATTTTCATCTATAGTCTTTCCTGCCCCATAAATGACATGTTGTTACTGCTGCTGTTTTGTGTTGGTTTAGAATACAGTTCATGTTTATTTGTATTTAGACATATGTTAATATTTACATTTATCTTAGCAAGATGCTCTCCGTCTTGTATTTTCCACGGGGGACAAAAATGAAATTCCATATTTAGAATTTCATTTATTGGTAGTAGTAAGCTTAATTTTTATTTGCCTGTAAAATGTCTATTTTGCCTCTGCTCCTGAAGGGAAGTTTTACTGGATGCTATTAGGGTGTTGAATCCTAGGTTGGCAGGGCTGGGGTATGTGTATGTGTGCCTTTGCTCAGCATATTTTGGATATTATTCCACTGTCTTCTAATTTCCATTGTTGAAAAATCATTTAACAGAGTAATTATCAGCCCTTTGAGGGAAATTTGCCTGTTTCTTCTGGTTACTATTAAGTTCTTTTTTTTTTTTTTATTTCAGCATATTACAGGCATACAAATGAAAATGCTTAGATTACATATATTACCTTTGCCCCAGCTGAGCCAATGCTTCAAGCGCGTCCATCCCCCAGACAGTGTGTACTGTACCACTTATCTGTGAATATACCCATGCCCTACCCCTCCACCTGCTTGACACCCAATGAATGTTACTTTCTTGTTTATTTTTCTGCTGGATTACTATGACGTGTCTGGATGTAGATGTCATTATCTGTTTATACGAAGATTCACTGTTTTTCAATAATTCTCAAATCAGCTAGACATCATCTCCTTGAAAATCCCTTCTTCCCCATTTTCTCTATACTGTCCTGTAAAAATACAGTCTTCCCCTCTTATCCATAGTGGATACATTGCAAGACCCCCAGTGGATGCCTGACACTGAAGAGAGTACTGAACTATATATTTAACTTTTTTCTATATGTACTAGTTATGATAAAGTTTAATTTATAAATCAGGTACAGTAATAGATTACAACCATAACAACAATATACTGTATTAAAGTTATGTGAATGTGGTTTCTATTTCTCTCTCTCTTAAATTATCATATTGTATTCCATCATGGGTAACTGAAATTGTGGAAAGCAAAACCACAAATAAGAGGGGACTAATGTACAGTATGCATTTTCTTAGATCTTTACCCCTGACCTTCATTTTTCCAGCCTCTCTCTCATACTTTTCATCTCTTTAAGTGATAAATTCTGAATAACTTTCTTCAGGTCTACCATCTGTGTCCAGGCTATTCTGCTGTTTGATTCACCTTTTCTATTCATTTTATTTATTTCCCAAACACGCTAGATGATTTTTTAGTCTCTTATTTATTGCTTATATTTTCAAACTTCTCTTTTCCTTATTTAAGCAAATTAATAGATTTTTATACTTGATGACTACTAATATAGAAATCTTAAGAATTTTTTATCTGATTCTGCTTCCTTCTTTCTACTAGTTTTCTCCAAGGATGACTTATATGCTTTATTGCCTCGTGTTCTTTTGGAATTTTTGATTATGAGCTAATAATATCCCTTCAGAAATCTATCCTTAGGAATTCTTTGAAGGCTGGGTTGAATATGTATTTTTCCCAAGAATATCTGTGCTTATTTTTGTCAGTCACATATATGTATGATCTATAAGAGATCACTTTTAAATTAGCTTTTCCATCCATATAGGAATGGTGTGAATGTGGGCCAAAAATCAAATTTGACTTATGGTCATAAATTCTCAGCGAAGACCTGTCTTCTTCACTCAACGCCAAGGTCAAGATGTGAGAGTTTCCTTGCTGAAACCCTCTGAGCACTGAGCTCATTTTTTGCTCACCGTCATTGTGATTGTGGCCCTTTAGTCTTGGCTTTATCCAGGGCACTTCCTATTAGTCTCCACAACTTGAATATGCCCTAGATTTTAAATCCTATTTCCCACTCCCTGAGAGAAATGTAAAGCGGAAGCTCAAATTAAAGGCTCTGGAAACCCTAAGGTCAAAAGGTTCCTCTGAGAACTTAAGTTCCCAGGGCTCATACTTTAATATTGTGTGGCATCTGCATACTCCTTCCTTTACTGCAGCACAAAATTCTACTTTACAATGTTTTCTCTTTTTTAAAAAAAGCTTCTTAAACACCGTGATCTTTTAACCCCTTCAAATGTTTTTTTTTTTCCCTGCTACCTCCATCTCATGCACCAAGTTATGATAAATGGAATTTTCCTCCTGGTTGTCATTACATTAATTCTGAAAGATTATTATTTAATACATATATGTACATATTTATATATTTATACTCAGAAATAATTACCCTTCCACTGACTCTATGTATAAATCTCTTATACAGGCCAATTTTTGGAAGAAATACCAAAGTATAAATATTTAGAGCCAAAAACAATTTTAGAGAGCACCCAGACCTAATCTTTGGGAGGTACAGGTACTTCTGTAATAAGACATGATGCCAGCTGGGACCAGCATCTAATTCTAGGGTAAACTGATACAGTGTTCTTTCTACCAAACACATGTCTACTTTAAAAATATGGTCACAACGTTCTGACTTCTAAACAAAATTCATTTTTTCTAATGGGCAATGGAGCTAAAAATAATAATTTTATGAGTCTTTGGCCTGATGATGATTCTTACAAATCTCACACACTGATACTGGAGAGGAATATTTTCAACCAGATGTTTAACCGTCACTATTGTCTAAGATGAATAAGCCTGGTCTCATGTGGGTGGTGATGTATTCAGCAAACAGTAAACATGAGAGATTACACTAAGGAATTGTAACACAAGTCTATATTTTGTCTACACTTATTGATAATTAGCAATGGATTGCAGGGAAATTACTTGGATATATCAGTGAGGTCCAAATTCAAAATATAAAGGTAACTTTCTTATATTGTATTTCATACTTTTCTCTATTTCTAAAGTTTTCTTTATAAAAATGCAAACTAAACAAAATTGCCCAAACCCTCAAATAAGCTGTAGGTGGGAAATAGAAAATTGAAATCCCTCAGGGAGGTATTAGCTAAGATAGCTATCAAGTAAGTAAAGTTTAGGTAACAACAGTGAAGACCAGCAGCAGAAAAACAGGTTCACCATGGAAGAAAATACTACAGAAAATGTAAGTATTTCTGAGAAGACAAGGAAGGGGTCTTCTTGATAAGGTCTGAATTTCCCAAGACCCAAGTATGAGCCAGGGGAATTGGGCAAGAGTTTTTAGAGGCAGTAAACAAGCCAAGACACAAATGTTATTCAGGGCCTGTAAATAATGAAATAGTAACTATATACCATGTAGCCATATAACAAGAATTCCCTAGGAGTGTCCTTATTTCATACAGATACTTTTTACAAATTAGCAGAATATCCTGAAAATTCCAATGTTGTATATTCCCACTACATTGCCAAAACTGCTTCTAGAACTCAGCAATGGAACAGAAATCCTTTCTCACACTACATGTTTCACTTTAAAGTCACAAAATACATACCCTATATCTGTAAAATGACAACATTAGAGAAGAACCTTAATGGCAGCAGTGATTACAGATGGCTTAAGTTCAATGGCACTCGTTTAAACATAAACATATTGACAGGAAAGTTAGTTAACTACATAATCTTAAAGTGGTGAAGAGTTTTTTAAGCAGAAACCTCAAAGAAAAAATTTGATGAGTTAGCCTATATTTCAAAAAGAAAAACTAAGCAAAATGTATATTCACCCTACTTTAAATGAGACTAAATATCACCACCTTAGAGAACTGAAGTATTTCTCACATCAACTATCATTATATCTGAAATTTTCATAATTAGAGTCATTCATTCTGTACACATTAATGTAATTTTACCTTCGAGTGAGGTAATATATTTCTCTCACATGTTAACATACAATTACAAACATATTTATCTGATTATCCTCTCAGTATAAGATTTCAGATTTAAGATGATGGCTGTAGCTTAAAAAGTTAATAAAATATTTTATTCTATAATTTTATTCTATAATTTGTGCATTTTTGATTTATGTTATTTTGTCTAATTTTCAAGTGAACTCAATATATTTGGAGTAATCAAGTTTTAGAAATGTGGTAATATACTCTGCTACCTATGGGAAAAGATCAAATGAAAAGTAGGGAGAACTAAAAATCAAAGCATGCCTATTTCACCCTTTTGGCTGAGCACTGTGTGAATTAGTATGTTCACATGGCTCTAAAGAACAAACCTTTATACCTAATACTTTATTAGCTAAACATTCCATATGTCATTATGGTGTCCTGAAGAAGTTCCGGAAATCAGTATTAAAACACTTGATTCTACACCATTAAGGATAATAACATTATATTTCACTGTTTTTCCTTTTTTTTTTTTTCTTTTTGAGACAGAGTCTCACTCTGTTTTTTGGACTAGAGTGCCATAGCGTCAGCTTAGCTCACAGCAAGCTCAAACTCCTGGGCTCAAGCAATCCTCCTGCCTCAGTCTCTCAAGTAGCTGGGACTACAGGCATGCACCACTGTGCCCAGCTAATTTTTTTCTTTTTTCTTTTTTTTAGTTGTTATTTATAGTAGAGATGGGGTCTCGCTCTTGCTCAAGCAATCCTCCCACCTCGGCCTCCCAGAGTGCTAGGATTACAGGCGTGAGCCACCGTGCCCGGCCTACACTGTTTTTCTTTTAAGAAAAATACTTTATTATAAATATTCACTATTTTTCTGTCAAAAAGAGTTTAATGTACAGAGAATACAATATATTCAACCAAAAATTCACAGACATGCAAATTAAATGGAGATACAGTTTTTCAGCCATATTACCAGTTAACAATCCTAGAGCAAGTGTGGTAAAAGAGATGCTCATAGGCAGTGTTCATCTTCCTGAGGGGCATGATCTGGACTTTCTCCTTGTATGGCCTATAGGAACCTGATCTCATGCTTCCTACAGAATTTATGTATTGACTTAAATCTACTATTCATGACCTCATTTTAAAATCTAAACTCCCACCTCTAGTTGTCAGGGGGTAACTGGGTAACAGCACTTCTGGTATGTCTCATGTGTATTTCTTTTCTTTTCAGGTTTTTTTCTTTTTGTGAATTGATAATTTATTATTGTATGAATTTATAGGGTACAAAGGGATGTTATAATTTTTAAGTACAACGTGCAATTAAATCAAACTAGTTAACATGTATGTCACATCAAATACTTATTATTTATTCCTCCTGTCTGACTGAAACATGGTCCTCTTTGACCATCATTTTGCCTTTCCTTCCACCTCCCAGCCTCTGTAACTACCACTCTGCTCTCTCCTTCTAGGAGTTCAGTTATTCAAAATTCGACATTTAAGTGAGAACATGCAGTATTTGTCTTTCTGTATCTGACTTATTTCACTTAGCATAATATTTTCCAATTTCATCCATGTTGTCACAAATGACAGGATTTCTTTGCTTAAAAGATGCCATTGTGCATACACACCACATACATTTTTATCCATTCATCTGTTGATGGACATTTTGGCTGATTCCATAACTTGGCTATTGTGAATAGAGCTGCAATGAACACGAGGGTGCAGATATCTCTTCAACAAACTGATTTCAAATCTTTTGGATAAATATACAGAAATGGGATTTCTGGATCACGTGGTAATTTTATTTTTATTTTTAAAGGAACTTCTCTACTCTTTTTCATAATGACTGCACTAATTAACATTCTCACCAACAGTGCACAAAGATTCCTTTTTCTCCACATCCTTGTCAACACTTGCTGTCTTTTGTCTTTTTTGATAAAAGCCATTCTGACAGGTGTAAGATGGTGTCTTGTAGTTTGGGCATACCCCAAATGATTAGCAATGTTAAGCATTTTTGTTATATATATGGTGGCCATTTGTATGTCTACTTTTGAAAAATGTCCATTCATGTCCATTGCCCTTTATTTAGTTGTTTTTTGTTTGTTTGTTTTCTTGCTACTGAGTTGTGTAAGCTCCTTCGATATTTTGGATATCAACTCTTTATCAGATATATGGCTTAAAAATGTCTTCTCCCAATCTGTGGGTTGTCTCTGCACACTTAATCATTTCCTTTGCTGTGCAGAAGCTTTTTAATTTGATGTAATCTCATTTGTTTACTTTAGCTTTTATTGCCTGTATCTGAAAGGCAGGTGTCTATTTTTGCTTTTGGGGTCAAATATAATAGTTCATTGCATAGACTAATGTCATGTAGTTTTCCCCATGTTTTCTTTTAATAATTTTAAAGTCTCTGGTCTGAAGTCTTTAAACCATTTTGAGCTGATTTTTGTAAATGATGTGAGATAAGGATCCAATTTAATTCTTCTGTGTAGAAATCTAATTTCCCCAACACCATTTATTGAAGAGACTGTTCTTTTCCCGTTGCATATTCTTGGCCCCATTGTAAGAAATCAGTTGAATGTGGAAGCACAGGTTCATTTCTCCATTTGAACTTTAAAATTGTTTTTTTCTATTTCTATAAAAAATGACATTGGAATTCTAATAATGATTACATTTAAACTTTAGGTCACTTTGGGCAGTAAGGATATTTTAATATTAATTCTTCCAATCTATGAACATGAATCTTTCCATTTATCCGTGTCTTCTTAAATTTTTTCATTGACATTTGATAGTTTTCAGTGTACAGGTCTTTCAATTTATTAAATTTATTCCTCAGTATCTCTTTGTAGCTATTATAATATACATGGGATTGTTATTAATTGCTTTTTCAGATAGTTCCTTTTTAGTGTATAGAAATGCTGATTTTTATGTTGATCATACAGCCTGTAACTTTGTCATATTCACTTATTAGCTCTAATTTTTTTTTTTTTGGTGGAGTCTATAGGGTTTTCTATACATTAGATTATGTCATCAGCAAACAGTAACAAATTCACTTTTTCCTTCCTATTAAAATATATTTTCTTTCTTTTACCTAATTGCTTTGGCAATGACTTCCAAATCTATGTTGAATAGAAGTGGTAAGAGTGAGCACCCTTGTCTTTTTCTAGATCTTAGAGAAAGGCTTTCAATTTTTCAATGTTGAGTATAATGTTAACTGTGAGTTTCTCCTATATGGCCTTTATTATGTTGAGGTGCATTCCTTATATTACCTGATTTGGTGAGGGTTTTTATCACGAAAGCATGTGAATTTTGTCACATGCTTTTTCTACATCTAAGGAAATTATCACATGGTTTTTGTCTTTTATTCTGTTCATGTGATTTATTGATTTGCACATACTGAACCACCCTCACATCACAGGGATAAATCCTACTTTATCATGGTGGATGATCCTTTTAAAGTATTGTTGAATTAGTTTTTCTAGAATTTTGTTAAGGATTTTTAGATATATGTTCATTAAGAATATTGTCTATAATATTCTTTACTTGCAATATTCTTTTCTGATTTATATATCAAGGTAAAGAAATTACCTTTCCTTTCCATGACCAGATCCTTTTCATACTTATATAGAATACATTTATGAGTATATTTAGGTGAAATTATATAAATAATGGATCTTCACAAAAACAATATGAGTTAGAGATGATTACCCCCATTGTATAGATAAGGAAACTGAGACGAAGAAAGGCTACATAATATACCCATGATCGCTCTGATAATAACTGGGATATCTCAGTCTTAACATATCTTACTCTTTTTCTATCACCAAACTACTGTCTCCTGTGTAAAAGACATGTTGATACCATATGTGAATAAGCTTTGAAAATCATTATGCTATATGAATTTAATATTGATAGGAATACTGATATATTATTTAGTCTTTAATTACACCCTCTTAGAGCTTGTCCACGCTATTACCAGTGTATCCTTGTCACACCAACTACTGCTTTGGCTCATGCCCTTTGTTCTCTCCCTACACAGTAGGTACCTGGATTCTTCTGTCTTGCCCACTCTCAAACCCAATAATCTGAGACAAAGTATCTGAAACTTATCATTTGTGTGAGTATATTTATTTATGTTTCCTTTTAGTTTTCAGAACATTATATCTCAGTGTGAAATGAACCCCCAAGTCTCCCATGGGATGACATTTAGGAACTTGTAGCTGGGGAAGGTATTCAGAGTATTTGACATCACACCCTGATGCATTTGACTACTGTAATTTCAATAGGTGCCCTTTAACTCCTTATTGCCTAGCTGGAATGAGTCAGATTCTGAACTCCTCCAGGGAAAGTTCAAGACTTTTTAACTTATCTTTGTGTCCCTTTAATGAGAAAAGAATTTGACACTTTTAAAGTACTTAATGTTTTCTAGCTTAGTTGCATTCCTAGCCACAATTTCTGCTTTATGGGAGATGCTCAATATTAACTTGATCGAAATTCCTATTTCAGCTTAAAATGTACTCCATTCTCATTTTGTGCCTAAAGGCAAAATAATTGTTTGTACTTGGTAAATATAGTTCCTTTATTAATTTTTTTTCCCAAAATGCAAAAGAAAACACTACCTACACTTGTAGAGAAGCATCAATTACACAAAGCAGTCAACAGCCTCAAGTTTCCATCATAAATGGCTAACAGGCTGCTCACCTGTTTTTGTGGTTAGAAACTTCACTGAATAGCATGAGAAAGTGATCACTCAGGTACCGTACTATGAATTGGTAGCAGGAAGAAGCATCCAAATGTAATGTTTGAAATTGTTTGCTAACAGAAAACAAGACCAGTGATAAAAATTAGGGTTTTGGACACTATCCACATTTTACTCTTCGAGACACTTACAGGGTTTGTTTTTCCTAAAGGGATTTGGCTTTGATGGACTATTAACTAAGGATGCATGGTATCTGAAGTGATAAAGACAAATTAGATTTTTCTTCTTGCTCCTTTATGAAAGCCTTCAAATCTATTATTATTTTCAATATAAAACTCATTTAAATGGTGGTTTTGTAGTTTTCAGTATATATGAACGTTTTATTTTTGCTTTGATGTAGCTAAGATAATACATAACTCACTCAGAATAAGATGAAAGGAGGGTTAGGGTTACAAAATTGAAATCTCACAAGGCCACTGTCTTAGATCAAAGACTTCAACTGAAAATAATGGGCTAGGTTCTGATAATTCATTCTTATAAAGAGATGTACTTTTATCCAACCCAGGCTACATTATAATGCTTCTTTGCAGTATCATGTAGGTAGGTAATAGCACTAAAAGACCTTTTAATCACTCTATTGTTTCCTAATCTTAATATCTTTAGGAGTGAGGATTTATATAAATATTAAAATGTGTCATGTATAATTTCATGAGGGACAGTAAAATATTTTTCTTATCAAAAACTTTTAATGCTTAAGTAATGATTTCAATATGAGCAATATGTAAATTATACTTATTCATATGTCTAAATATATACCTGCAAATATATTATACACATTAAGCATAGCACACAAAACATAAGCATTTATAAAAACACCATATTTAACTTATACTCACTTATGTTATAAACACTATGTTAAGAACACAGAAATAAACAGAAACACCTGTGTAAAACCCTTTCATTAAAGATTATGAATACTACTCACAGGAAAGTTTTGCATCCCTAAGTCTGGTTATTTAATTTTTTAGTCTTCAGCAGATAAAAATAATCTGCTTATGAGGTTGGGTAGGAGCAGATTATACTGTCAAAAGGAAGATGCTGTCAACTGAGACCTGGAGACATGCAAATATGTAGCATACACATACACACATCAGGCTTCTTCATTAATTGTGTAAAAAATGACTTTCTCCCTTCAACTGATACTGAAGGCATCCCTACATTAAAGTCCAAGACAAAATTTGGTCATAACAAAGGCTTTATGAAATCTTTAAATGATTTCGTATGGTTAACTTTTGAAAGGAAGACATGATTTTAAGAATAACTTTTTCACACAAATAGTTAACTATTTTTTAAGCTTAAGCTTGCACATATATTCTAGTTATTTGAAAATTTTACTTAGACTTCTCTTGAGATAGGGGACATACTTATTCTAATCCTCTCTAATTTTTCTCATCTTTAATTGGGGATCATAACACATACTTTACAGTATTATTATAAAAACTGTATGTTCAATAGAATAAGTCAAGCCACATAGTGGGAAAAATACTTGCAAAAAAATATATCCAATAAAAGATTGTTATCTAAAATATACAAGTAACTCTTAAAACTCAACAATAAGAGAACCACCAAATTTTAAAAATGGGCAAAAGATCTGAACACAGGCTAGGCATAGTGGCTTATGCCTGTGGTCTCAGCACTTTGGGAAGCTGAAATGGGAGGATTGGTTGAAACCAGGGTTCAAGGTCAGCCTGAAATATGGAGGAACCCCATCTATACCAAAAAAACAAAAAACAAAAACCTGAACACACATCTCACCAAAAATGATGGCAAATAAGTATATGAAAAGATGCTCAACATCATACGCCATTAAGAAATTAAAACAACAATGAGGTATCACTGCAAACCAGTTAGAATGGCCAAAATCCAAAGACAACACTAAAGTGCTGGTGAGTATGTAGAACAACATACATTGCCATTCATTGTTGGTGGGAATGTGAAATTAAACAACCACATTGGAAGACAGTTTAGCAGTTTCTTACAACTACTGTAAGATCCAACAACTGCACACCTTGCTGTTTACCCGAATGAGTTGAAATCTTATATCCACATAAAAACTTCCTGTTTATAGGAGCTTTCTTGATAATTGTCAAAACTTAGAAGCAACCAAGATGTTCTTTAGTAGGTGAATAAAAAAATAATAAACTGTGGTACATCCAGACAATGGAATATTAATCAGTGATAACAGAAATGAAAGACATGGAAAAAACTTAAGTGTATATACCAAGTGGAAGAAACCAATGTGAAAAGACTACATACTGTATGATTCCAACTATATGATATTCTTAAAAAGGCAAAACTATTGATACATGAAAAAGATCAGTGCTTGCAGGGTTTGGAAGAGGCAGATGGACAGAGAACAGAGGATTTTTCAGGCAACGAAACTAATCTGTATGATACTATAACGGTCACACATCATTAAAATTTGCCCAGACTTATAGAATGTACCAGAGTGAGCTCCAATGTAAACTACGGACTTCGTGTGATATTGTGTCAGTATAGTCTCATCAGTTGTAACAGATGTACCACTCTGGTGAGTGATATTGATAGTGGGAAATGCTGTAGGTGTATAGGGACAAAGTTTTTATGGGAATTCTAGACTTTCCTCTTGATTTTGCTGAGAACCTAAACCTGCTTTAAAAACATTAAAGTCTACTATAAATATACCAAAAAACCCAAATGAAAAAATAAAAGTATTTAAGAGTTTAGCACCATGTCCGATACATACACACACTCAATAAACAGTAATTATGTTGAATAGTTAATAATGTTGAATCCCAAACACCTAGCAGAGACCCTGAAACACAAGATGTGCTTGGAAAATAAATTGACTACATGAATGAATGAAGCATCCAATTCTCCAGCTATGTCATGTCAAAGGGGAAAAAAATGGAATAAAGTTTATATCTTTTATAGTAAAAACAATGAGACAAATTATCTATGGTTTCAATTTTCTCTCTCTAGAAAATAAATAACCAAGGTTACATGTAGCTGCTGACTTAATTTTTTTTATTGGCAGAATTTTTTCTTCTAACTGTATAAGATGGTAGAAATATAGAGCGAGTGTTAAACTAGGATCACAAAAGCTTGCTATACTGGAACAAACCAATAGGCCACTATCCTTCCCTTTGATAGTGGTTTACACAGTATGCTTCAGCATAAGGCGAATCTACAAACCCTCCATCAAGCACCTAATTGGGCAGTTAAATATAATATGGTGAAACACTTCTCCCTGACCTAAAGAGAGGATGGGACCCAATTGCCCTTACATCTTTAATCCAGGCAAGTGGAACCCATTTGATTTTTATGCTAAATTTCCTTTTGATCCTTGCCAAAATATTTGCTTCCAGACGTCTTCCAGCCATATGTTTTGCAAGATCACAATGATTCTTCCATGCATTACAGGTACTGCTATTTTTTAATTTAATGAGAGTAACTTCAGCATTATTTAAAAGGAGAAATGAGTATGACAGTTTCATCATTGACATGAGCAAAGATCAGGGGTTATTTGACAAGATATACCAGGAAACTAAAACTCTGACAGTAAAATCATTCATTCATTATTCAATCACTCTGGAAGAACTAAGAGCATATACTAAGTTGTTTATGTTTGTTTTTTAACAAACATAAATAACATCTCGTTTCTCGTATCCTATCCATCCATCTACCAAATTGAGTTGGGTGTCCCTTTAACCCTACAAGGATTTCAAGTTTAATACTTATAATGTATTGAAATTGAATCTTCATTTTCTTATCTCAAATTTGACTAGATATAACCCAAAAGGAATGATTTTTCTCTTTACTGTTTTTCCCATTATCTACTACAATGAATGACACACAGTAGGAGCTTGATAATTGTTTATCAAACCTGAATCTCTCCAAAGAGCTCACACATGAAATTTCTTCATTCTTCAGGGAGACCTGATATCTTTTCCTGGCAGGAGGTGATATAGTATGAATATTCTAGTCACTTCTTTCGGGTGACTGACAATGCCAACATTCAAGAGTCATTCTTTTGGTTTAAGAGGTTTTATCCCTCATCGTTATTACTAGTGCTCTTAATACTGTCACCATCAAGAGATCTTTACTGAGAGCTTACTCTATGTTAGGCATTGTGCTTGACAAGTAATATCTCAGTTAATTCTCAGAACAATTCTTGGTGATTGTTACTATTACTTACATTTTATATGAGAACATTGAAGTCCAAAGTTAACTAGGTGTAAGAATTAGTATGGATTTAAAACATGCAGGCTGATGCAAGAGTTAGGAAAGCATCTATGTTTAAGAGAGATACGTGGTTGTCATTAGTTTTTCTAAAAGCCAGAAGGATTTAGGAAAGATGAGATCTAAAAGAAAAGAGCTGGAGATAGAATAGCAGGACACTTAAAAATATTTGTTTTTGGGGTAAATTGATCACTCAACTATTAGCCAACTGATACTCAACTTGCAACTCATTAGTTACAAGTGAGTTTGACTATCACACCATGCTTTCTATGTTTTTCTTTAATTAGTTTTAAAATTTCCATCAAGGTTTTACTTCTATATAAAGAGTCAAAATCATTTGACAAAGCTTATTTCCTAACGCAGTTGTCCTGCGTGGCCTCTAATTCTCTACCTGAACATTAGAGAAAAAAAAAAAAAATCAACCAAGGTATGTCCCAATATTTTCCAAATAAAAATTTGTTTCAAGGTAGAATTATAGAACAGTGGTCCTTAGCCTTTGCTGCACAGAAAAGTGTGGACTTTTAAAAATCCCAGTGCCCAGGCAATATCTCAGACCAATTAAAATAGAATCTCTGGACATGGGACCCAGGCATTAGTAAAGAATCCCAAGGTAGCTCCAAGGTTGAGAATTATTGTTACAGAACCATTTTGAATTGTTCGTGATATATAAAACACTCAGTTTTTGTGGGTTTTTTGTTTTTTTTGTTTTTTTTTAAGTAATAGCAGCTAGTGTTTTACCTAGCAATGAAAAAGTAAATGGCACAATAAAATGTCACTATGTGGAAAGAGCGTTACTACTGATCATTGCCACTTGCATCCCTAGGTGATTCAATCTTATCGCATACAAACAAGTATTTTGTAGTTGTAACCAGACTCATCGAAATTTGGACTTATCCAATAAATTAAAAGCAGAATTTTTAAAAAGGAGTAATCTATTCTACTTTCTTTGGAGTTGAGGGCACCTGAAATAAGTTTTCAAGATGAGGAAGCAATTTTATAATCCATCTTGTAAAACCAAATATTCCACATTATGTATATTACTATCTCCTGGGCTGTAAATGAATTCCTCTTGGATAAAACATAGTTACAAATATAACTTAGAACACTAGAGCAAAAAATTGCTGAACAGATGTTAGGTAGTTTTATGAATTGATTATTCTTTGAACCTACCTATCCAACAAAATTAGAATATCCAAGGTAGTGTTAAAAAAAAAAAAGTGGCCCAAAATGTTTGTTTTTTTAACATACATTTAAATTAATACATTTGCCTTTGTTTGTAAAACTATTGGCCTCATCATTATGTGCTAAAAACAGTATTTTCACACTTCACAAAATTTCACGTAATTCAAACATAGTCAAAGGAAAAATGACAGCTGATATAGGAACACTTGGGCATAAGATAGTAAGATTTTGGATCTTATTTTAGGTGAGATAAGAAGCCACAGGAGTGTTTAGAGTGGAGGAGTGACTGATTTGATTTACATTTTAATAGGATCACCTTGTCTCTGAAGAATAGACTATAGGGAGGCAAGGGTACAAACAAAGGGGACAAGATGAAGCGTTATTTCAGTAACCAAGCAGGAGATGACAGTGGCCTGGGTGAATGAGTAGCAGAAATGGCATGAATGGTGGGATCTTGAATATAGCTTAATAGATGGTATTTCTCTAGAAATAGATGTGGGTTATGCTTGAGCTAGGGGATGTAGGAAAAGAGAAGCCAAAGTAAATATATAACTTTATCATAAAATATATATATTTGCCCTAATATGATCAGCACTTTTGAAATTGTAATTTCTCGGTTTCTCTTGGAGACCATAATCACTCTATCAGGTCTTGAAGAAATTCGCAAGTCCATAGTCTTCGGATATGCAAGCATATCACAAAGTGATTCCTAGTGCTTTCCTTTGCTCCTTTTCCAACATATAAACAGATTATACATAGAAAACTAACAATCTTGAAACAACTCAGATAACCTCATAAGTTCTTACCTCCTTCTCATTATAACAAACTCAGAGCCTGAATCACCGAAAAGTTCTGCTTTTACCAATGCCAGGATTCATTATCTTGTCACTGTAGTGTCATGTTTAAAACAGTGACTTTTTTTTAAATTTCAAAATATTACAGGGGCACTAAGAGTGATTTTCAATAATAACAATTATAAAGACTTCAAGGAAGCTTCATGGGGAAATAATGTTTTATTCAAATAATTATCTAAGTGTCCATTTTAATCCCCACATAAACTTCCCAAAATGTAACCATTGGCCTGATTTTCAGTGCCCTATTTTGAAATTTTCCTGCCTGTTTCTTGCTATGTTCTTAATGAGGAAATGCGGACCCCTTTACCCTCCCTCCTCCTACCAGACCTCCCATGCACAAGTTTCCCCAATTATGTGCTTGTTTAGAAGTTCCGAGAGATTAAGTCTCAAAACAGACCAGTCCCTAACCAGGAGATTACCTCAAGGCCATGGTTAATCTATAGATAAACGACCTTCCGGATAATGCCAGCCCACTCATCAGGTGGAAAAATAATTCAAGATAGTCATTATTCTAACCAGCACCTCCCTGCCACTCCTGGATGCTCTTCACACCAAATTCCCTTTTTAAACCCTACCCTCAGCCCAAGACTTCAACGTGGTTTCTCTGAGGCACAGGCCTTGGCCGTTTCCCTACTGCCAGCTCTGGAACAGTCACTTGCCTTTCCACTACACTGTTTTCCTTGTTATTGGCTTTTGCAAGTGGGGAGCAGCCAAGCCTTGTGCTCAATTACAAAAAAGAGGCTTATTTTAGAAAACAAAAGCAAAACACTGTTATTTTAAATCATTTCCCTATATATAAGGTCTTAAGTTAAATGTAAACTATATGCTGAAATATATGTTTTCAATGAGAAGCTATGCACACATTTTATAAAGATTCAAGGGGATTCGCCCCTCCCCTCACTTCTTTACATACCATTTTCTAATTAAAGCACTATTTTACATAAATAAATAAAACTATATAAAAATCCTAGCCAGTAACCAAAAATATTTTAATAACCAGTCCTTTGAATAAATTAAACTAACTGTATACTTTTAAAATTGATAAACTATATCCAGGTTTTTTTGCATTTTTATTTCTAAATCTTTATTGTGGGCACATAATAGATGCATATGTTTATAGAGTACATATGATGTTTTGATACAGACATAAAAGGTGAATTAATCAAATCAAGGTAATTGGGGTGCTATCACTGCAGGCATGTATCATTTCTTTGTGTTAGGCACATTTCACTTTTAGTTAAAAAAAAACAAAATGTATTCAGTTTTGTCTCACTCCTGTTCAAATGTTCACAAATCATATCTTTTGAACACTTCAACCTAGAAGCAACTTTATGTTCTATGGGCAAATAATAAGTACCATTGAACAATTACACTATATTATCATTAGACAAGTTAGAATAACTATATGACTTATTCTACCTATATAGAGTACCTGCATATGGGTTTACTTGTTTATATTTGTCTTTCTAGAACTGCAAGCTCCATGAAAAAGAGGAAAGCATGTCTAATTTGTTTGCTACTGTCTATTTAGTTTCTTGTGAATAGTACTAGGCATACAATAGTTTGGAGAAGGGGAGTGATATGACATGTTTACACTTAAAACATCTAAGGAAATAAAGGAAGAAACAGGGCAAAGGAGGACGGGGAAAAGAGGAGGGGAGAATGACTCTGTGAAATTCAGGAGACTTCAGTATTTGTTTCAGCCCAGGTATTAAACAGCTAAATTATTTTGAGGCAAGTGCTGCTCGGATACAATGGTGAATTTAACTATCTAATCTCTCAAGTGTTTTACAGATTTTAGACTTCTTAAACTTAATTAGCAATAGATTAGTGTATGTTTATATATGTGTGTACATGTATTATATACATATACACACATGCAAAAAACAAGATATATTTATAATTTTTTATATAACTTAAAATATATTGCTGCCCACTTTTATAAAAGTAGTCCAATATTCTTGTTCTACACAAGAAATTACAAGATCGCATTCTTCTAATTGAGAATAAACAACTGTAGCATTCTTAATATTCCACATTGTTATAAAATATCTCGAGAGGCTTGAAGGCAAAGTCTCAGTTCCAGTATTTACATATATCATTACTGAACCTCCTACTATAGAGTGTCATAACAAACCCATTATCTAATTATTATGAGAGTGACATTCAACTCTACGTGTAGAAGAAAAATTAAGTTGTTCAAATATATATGTTAGGTAGTTAAATTGGAAAATTGCAATTGCATTTCCTGAAAGAAGGTAATCATGATCATTTTATTTGCACCACATAACTGCTACAGCAGCAATAGGCTTCTCCTTAAGAGAATGCATTCTGGGTCATAAATAAGCAATAACATGCAGAGAAAACCATCAGCAAAGATATCAGAGCTGAGTTTCGCTATGGTATTCCTTATTATTTTATGCCATATGAATCAATAAAGTTTTCTTCCTCTGTTAAGATATCTGAATAGTATCAAAATGAAAGGGCTACAAAAACATTTTCAATCTCTCCACTTCAATAGATTCTATATGCAGTTTCCTAAAAGACAAAGTAAAATGTCCAAAAATGACTAGACTACACATATCTACCAAAGGTTTGTCCTTTTTAGAATTACATAAATTAATCCACACATAGTGGATTGGTATGCTTAGATCTTGGAGTCTTTTGCATGGTGCTCATCTTACTCTACCTTGTTTTGTTGTTCTGTACTTGTTTTGTCCCTCAATAGGCTGTTGAGTACTTGAGAACAAAGACTTTGAGTTGTGTTTGTTTTCACTGCAGTTCTTATCATAGGGATAACTAAATCTCATTCGGTTTAATAGAGGCACAGGTTAGACTTACTATTTCTCCTTATTTATGAATTTAAATATTATTTTGTGCATACACTCATATTATCATTCCTTCTAATTTAACAATATATAATAGCAAAATTTCATTTGATGTAAAAACATACAAGCTTAGATGTGTTTATATGCATGTAGATATTACAAGTAGCCATTTTATGATCATCAAAAGCTCAGAATTAAAATCAAATGTTGGACTGGGTTGATATTATAGGACTTTTCATCTCTGCCGTACTCAGCAATGTGATGGAAAGGAAATACTACTTATTTTTTCAACAGAATTAGATAATTACAATGAATATAGAAATAAAATGCAACCATGGTAATTATATTTATGTGACATTATTAGGTGTATCAATAAATTTAATTTTAAAGTAATTGTAAAGAAATATATAATTCAATGTAACTTAAAAAAGTGACTATGGCATCTCAATAAGCTAGTTTTAAGATAGAAATTCAACATAGACTGGTAGAACAATTATCTGCTTAACCTTTTTGTATCTTCTCATAGCTCAAACATAAGGCCAACAGAATTTGAACCTCAATGAATTTCTACTCCATACCCTCCCATGTTTATAAATAATGTCACCACCCACTTTGCTTGCTCAAGTCAAAAACCTGGGCATCATAACTGACATCTTTCTCTCTTCTTCCTCTTTCATATCCAGAAGATCACTAAGACATGAATTTGATCTTTAATTATTGATAAAAGTTACATAATGAATGTTTCACACAGCTATAAATATTAAATGAGAAAAATGTATATATACATATACATACTTAGCATTTTCTTCTAGTTTTGATTAACAGCTATAACAGCTGATTCAATTCATATTTTGGATGTCAAATGCAAATTTTATGTGCTAAATTAATTCATTTTGTTACTACTATGCTAGTATGGACGTTGGGGGTTTGGGTATTTTTTAAGATAGTAAAATGTTAGGAACTCTCACACAGAAATGCATCCTGTATAGATATTATATCATGTATTTCACTGAAACAGAGCTCCTATATAAGTTACTTCAGATTATATTAACTAATAATTTATGTTTTGAGTAGACTATATCTATACATACAAACATTTACATATATGTGCTAATGAAAAAAGCAAGTTATACCTCTAGGGAGAAGAAAAGCTATGAATCATTTGTAAAAATTTCCTTATACAGCCTGCGTTTAAAATTACAATTAATTTTTAAGAAAAAGGTATGGGCCCGAACCATTAATATGTTCAGCAATTATTATTGATAGTGATAACCATCTATGAGCTTAATAATTGCTATCAAATCACAATTCTTGAAACAAAAATATGAAAAAGAATGTTATTCTAAAGTATACTGTGAGGCGGATCTACTTCTAATATTGCTGCAGCCTTTGTTAAAAATCACTTCCCTTCTGATATATTAACTACATTTATGAACTATGCTAGAATTCAATGCTTATAAGGAACCAGATTTGACATATCTGCTCGGACATGCAATTAGATCAGCTCTTTTTCCATTTTAATCCTCATATGAGGGTTTCTAATTTGAGCATTCAAACTAAATGGAACCCTGTAAGGCCTGTCAATTTCACCCACAAAGCTCTTTTGTTAGACAGTTCCATCAAAAGCTAGACAATTCATTTTACTAGCAAAAGAACTGATCAGGAGAAGAATAAATTGTATCCTTAACGCTTGGACAGATCACTGGATCACTGTTAATGTATTATTAGTCAAGCAGAATCTCCTTTTGAAGGAGCCTTGCAATCCATGCCATAAACTGATTAAAAATCAGTGAACAACTACTTTCTACCTTTGTTGTATGTTAATGAGAAACCTTCTGTCCCAGAAAGCTTTGCTGAACTAGTAACCTTTAGTTTCCTGAAACTAGAGCATTTTGGAGAAGAATGTAAGCACATAAAAACTTTTCCTTATCAGTCCTTAGTACAGAAAACTTCATTTTAAAATTGAATTTATTTCCAATTATGACTTTTGTATTTGATTACTGACCACCATATTCATATTCTTATACATGAGCAAGTAACTGAAGAGTATTGCTCTTCTGTTAGTATGTGTGTATTTGTTTATGTTAAGCAGGACAATACACACAAAAAAGCATTATTTGTGTGTATGTGTGGGGGGAAGGGGAAAGAGAGAGAGAAAGAGAAAGAGAAAAGGAGAGAGGGAAAGAGAGGTGGAATAATTATTCACAAAGTATCAACTATAGAAAATAGTGTTTTGACTCAAAAAGTTGAATAGCCAACCTTCTGGTAATGCATAAAACCTTAAAATGGTTTATTTAAAAACCACAAATAATTGGACATAGAAATGAGGCATCAGTGTATAATATTAATATTTCTATTCAATCTGTTGAATTGTATACACTTAAAAATAGTTGTTAAAAAAGACTGCATCGGAGAACATTTTTAGAGGAAAAAAATAGATTTTTTTTATCTGATATTAAAATTTATAAATGCTCACTGTCATAGACTATGGAAGAAAGAAAACTAACATTTATTGGATTCTAAGCATGTTTTGGTTTTCTGAGCTTCGGTATATGTAAGATCTTAATCATTCAGCTGAGAAAACTGGGATTCTATAAAGTAAAATAATTTAGCCAGAGTCCCTCTGATGCTGGATGGGACTGGGATTCAGACCTAGCTCTGCGAAACATCAAGGCTTGTTCTCTTTCAGACACATCTCCACCTTCCAGATGTAACACACCCAGAATTGCTCCATTTAAATTTATTTCTGTCCTTTTTTTCCTAAGCTCACATTAACAATACTAATGTAAAAGAAACGTCTTCAAAAGGAGATTGATGTTTTAATGAAATACTTCTTTCACAGTACAAAGGTAAACCAAGAACACTGGCAAATTTCCAGGGAGGCTATTACCAGGAATTTGATTAGTAATTTGATTGTAGTGACATACCATATTTCAAATATTCATTTTTTTTTTTTACCTTTTTGAATAACCAAAGGGATATGAAGTCCAGAAGGAGGAAAGGGATAAATTATGCAGAGATCAAAGTCATTTATCTTGAAAAAAACAGGCAATCATACAAAAAATTAAAATGCTGTCATCAGTAACTGAAATGGAATTCTTCAGTAACTATCCATATGTTAAATTACATGCCCTTGAACACCAAACATTATATCTATACATTTATATTAATACCAAACAAGTATAATAAATATGTAAAAGAATAACTGAAGATTTATTTTTTAACATTAAAAAAAGAAAGCAACCAAATGTTCATTGGTAAGGGGTTGGTTAAATAAAATATTGCATATTTTTAAAATGGTATATTATGCAGTAATTCAAAAGGATAATGTTTGTTGACATGTGAAGATGTCACATGTGAATATGACACATTTTTGAGTAAAAAAAAAAAGCAGTTCCCAAAACAAATGGTAAGTGAATTATGATTTCATTTGTGTAATTTGCATAATCTATCTTCTCATAGGGAGAATGTATAACCTCTAAAAGGTTATCTTTTTCTGGTAGGAGTTTATGTGGCTTTTACCTTCTCTTTTACATTTAAAAGTTACGCACAGCTCAGTTCTATAAAATAATGGCAAAACTTAAAAATAAACAACATAATAATTGCACGTGTACTTCAAATCATCGACCTGGCATTTAATCAGTTGGCAAACTTTGTTGATTCAATCTCTATGTTTAATTTGTTTGCTTCTACTGTTCTTTTAACTACACTACTGCAGTAGTCCCTTCTCCTTCCATCTAGTTTCTATGTCCAATTTGATGAATACCATAAACTTTAAAACTAAAAGTTGGTTAATATCCTAATAATCTGTCAAAATAAGTCTAAGTTGAATGTTAGGACAGATATCACAATCTTCTTCCACCCCTTCCTTCCTTTACTACTTCTTCACTGCCCTTTCCATGGATACATTTAGTTGCATATGACGCAAAAAGACCTGGATTTAGGTCACTGGAACTACTAATAAATATTTTTTACCGCTATTAAAAATGGACTAAAGCCATCATTTTTCTTTAAATGATTCCTGGTTACCTACAAAGTACAAACACAATGGGACACAAATTTCTCAGCCTGGTCTTTAAGACTACTTTACATTCTGATTCCTTTAAGCCTTTACCGCTTCTTCTTCACTCCCTTTTCTTTCATATGTTTTGGCGACAATTGACTACTACTCATGGTGGTGAACCCCAACTCACCTTCTCCAAGGATCATGCTGTTTTCTTATGCTGATATTTCTTGCAGCAGTGCCTCCTCCTTCAATCATTTCCACCTCTATTAAAACTCCAAATATTTCCATACCCTGTCCAAATTCTGTTTCTTCCCCCAAGCCTTATGAGATCCTCAGACTCATAATTAACCCCTCATGCTCACTTTCCAATTATGTTTTACTTTCCTTACAGCAATCAACAATGTCTTAATAAATACTGAATGGGTCTGTAAATATCATGTCCAGAGCTAGTAAAAGTACCTCTCCATCACTCACAGGTTTCCCCGAATGCCACAAGATAGTATTTGTCCACACATTTTATAAGTTACAAAGCAATGAATATACAAGTAATTATTACTCCATTGATATGTAGTAGCATTATTCTCTACTCCTTAGAAATTGGCTGTATTCCTAAAGGTGAACTCAATTAGCAGTCCAGAGATTTCTAGGGGTAATCCAAGTGTTGACAGTGAAGGCCCAATCACCCAGAAGCTGGACAATCAGCCAGTTTGGAGTAGCTGTCAAATCCTGGCAGATGCTTAGAGAATTGGTCATCAGCATTCAGGTACCTCTGAATCATTTGTGGCACTTTTCAAAATATAGATTTTCAAGCTGATAGCCAGAAATATTTATTCAGAGGTTTGTTGGGTGGGAGGAGGAGGCAGTAGTCTGCATTTTATCAACCCTCCTGGATGACTTAGCCCCAGGTGGCCTGGGAGTTCCACTTAGTAACATATTCTCTTAGCAATGAAACACTTGAAAATATTTCTAAATAAAGACTTATTACCTTTATAGATTATTGGAACAACCTGCAGTAAAACAAACTTCTTGTGATAATGGACAGATCACTATCCATTTTTGATTTAAATATCAGAGCTAGAATCATAGACCCTTCCCCGCTCATCATGAACTCAAATGATAATTTGCTTTGTCAAAGCTAAAACAAAATGTTTTCCATATATCTTTTGAATAATAAGCCCTCAGGTCTCAGTTATGAAAAGCGGAAGAAGCTCTTATAACAAGAACTGGTTATAAGCATGAATGATAAAAGGAAATAAATTCTAGTGTCATTTTTTCCCCTTATACAACACTATTGAATAACCATCTGGACCCAACAATTTATTTCTTGAATGGTCTTCAGTAAGACTTCACATTTCCTCTCCAGAAATAAGAAAAATTCAAAGGATTTTTCTTATTAGTGGAAATCTTTGTTAATTGTAGTCTTCCAAGTCTAAATTAGGTCTGATTTGGTTACCCTAAGACATACAATATTAGAATATATTGTATCAATCCTTAAATGCCTTCTTAATTACTACTGCCTTTTTAGTACATTCTTTTTTCTGCTAAATGGATCCAATTAAGTTTTGATTGGCTTGTTTTTTCCCACTGAAATTATAAACTAACTCTTATCTTCTTTGCTCATAATAGATTTGTTCATTCAGCATAAAGAGAAATTCAGTTGTACTAATCACTTAAACTGTAAACTCGCCCTTGGCATTTGTTAACACTTTAAAGATATGTGTACCTATTTACTAGTATTATTACTTTTTAAGCTCTTAATTAGTTCAGCTAACTGATTTTCTTTTCATCTGTAATTGATATCATTTTTTAAATTCAGAACACTGGTATCAATGATGGTTCCTGTAAACCGCCTTAATTTTCTACTGCATCTCACATCTCAGTATTTTTTAGAAGAATCCATTCAATGAGGCAATATCTCTTTGGGGACCAATCCTGAACTGAAGTCTTAAATGGTATTTTGACTCATATGTTTCTTTTAACTCAACTCTTGATTAGTTGCTGTAGTGGAAAAAAACAAAAACAAAAAAACAGTGAAGCAGTAAATTAATAGCAGATTGTTTTCTACAACGGCAACAAAGGGTAATTTTAACTTTGACAGTTGCTGAGATAAGTGAGGAACACAACTGATAGAGGTTACACAACTGGTAACTATCCATTTCTCTTGATTGGTGTGGAATTATTTCTGGACCATACACAGTAATTTCCATTACTAAAGAATTTATATTATCAAAAGAAAAGGACCAAAAGATCACAGTGGTGCATCAACTAAAGTTTTTAAAACTATAAGTGCGTGCTTTAGAACTTTGGTCCACAAGACCCAGGAGCAGACCGGCACCAGTTCACTGTACGCTAGGGACGCGGAACACAGCAAGAGGCCAGCGGCAGGTGAGCGAAGCCCCACCTGCACCCACAGCCACTCCGCATCGCTGGCGTCTCTACCCAAGCCTGGTCCTGGCACCCCCAAATCAGACCCCCATATGAGTCGAACCCTACTGCAAACTGCGCATGCGCTCGCTGTGAGAGTCCGACGTCTGAGGTGGAGCCCAGGCAGTGACAACACCTCCCCCATACGTTGAAAAATTATCTTCCAAGAAACCGGTCCCTGGTGTCAAAAAGGTTGGGGGCCAAAGCTTTAGAAGGAATAAAAACTAACCTTAACGTAACATTTTAAATGAATTTTGAAAATGGATGTAATTCTTATGTGTGACTGTGTGAAGTACTGAAAAATTAAGTGTTTTTAAACTTGTTAAAATATCATTTATTGCACTATCACAATATAAATTGTACCTTAGCTAAACACTTAAAAATCTGTAAAGTTATAGCTTCATTGCATAAATTTGAGTCAAAAATCTAAATGTTCATAAAAATTTGCCCAATTTCACTAACTTCAGTATTTTTCAATATCAGTTTTATAATGCAAAATTGCTCACAAACATTGAAATAGAAACTTTTAATAATTTTGAAGATCTTATATATGTATATTAAAGTCATTGTAACCAATTTCAACATTGAATATACAAATGTCAATTATAGCCATGTGTCCATAAAGATATGCTTGTTACCCAATGACATTATCAACTGTAAAATTAATTCATTCACCACAGCCCTTTATAAATATTCTATTAGCCTTTTCATTTTGTTTTAGCTTTTTTTTCAGTATTTCATGACATAAATAAACATCAAGAGATCTAAATACTTTAATCAGCTGATAGTAAATCAGAGTAATATTTAACAGAGAATTAGATACAATTTATGAACAAAAAGTAAATATACTATACCATAAAAATTGTGTTTAATATGGAAGAACTAAAAGCAAGAATACCATGGAGGCTGACGGAAGAGTCATACAGTTGCCACAAGTATTCCCACATGAAACATCCAAAGATGACTATCATTAGGAAGTTGTTATGAGATGTGATGAGAAGAATGAAAATTGCCACAGTACATTAAACCATCAGAACTTGTCCGGGATGTATTTGAGAGGGGCAACCAACCTTTATAGCCTGTGTTACTGCTGTGAAAAATGAATCACATTGAACTGATCACTGTGGTGGGGGGGATGCTGTTATTAAGAAGGTTACAGGGTAAAGCTAGAAGAATTTTACTAATTTCACTATGTAAATAGGAGAAAGCAGATATAATTCTATTAGATTTCATATTAAAACCACAATATAATTTTCTGAGAACAGTTATAAAAATACAGGTCAGTACAATTTTTAGCAAATTCCATCATCTAAGGACTCTTTAATAAATTGGAAAACACTGATGGATGATTTATAGTGAGCAAAAATAAATTATCCACATAGATGAACTTCTATAATATTATTGCCATTAAAATATTGATTATATGCCTGCTATTTTAAGGACCTTATTAAATATTAACACATTTAATACTCAAAACAACCCTGTGAAGAATGTGTTACTATCCTTATTTTACATATGAAGAACAAAAGCACAGAGAAGTTTAGTAGCTTGCCTAACATCGTACAGCTCATACACGGCAGAGATGGAATTCCTAACCAGTTTAATCCTAGAGCTCGTGATTTGAACAATTATTCTTAACTACTTTACACTGAGGATGGGATTTTAAGTAAATTTTTTAGCTCTACTGATCTATATATAACTATGATCAATTTATTCTTTACAGAAATCCTAAAGAGAGTCATTATCTACCCAATTTCACTAATGATAAAACAAAGGCTATAAAATATTTAGCAAGATAAGATTATGGAGCTCGTAAATGTAATCTAGACATAGAACTTGAATCTGCACAGTTATAATGCCTCAAAATGGAATAAGATTCTAAAGGTGCTAAAGAAATATACATAGATGATAAAATGCATGCATTTATGCAATCTCAAATATTTACTGACATTGGTTCTTCACTCTGGTATAAATAAGTAATAAGATCCCTGTTAACCAAGGGAAAGACAGGCATATACATTGATAACAATATAAAAATTAAAATAACTTGAAATATGGACAAATTCCCAGTGCTTTAGAAGTCTGCTATGAATAGTGATTCCAATACCAATGCTTCCTAGCACCAGTAAGTTGGAAACAGCCTTAGGGGATTTGTGGTTCCTGGGGAAAGGTCTGTGGAGCCTGGGCATTCAGGGCAGGCACTTACAGCTGAGTGCACTACACAAGAAGGTCCCTTAGGACAAAAGAAATGAGGGCATTAGCTCTCCACCATTTGGAGCCATCTACTCCTCCTCTGCCCACTGATGCCAAGGCAGCCATGGCTGTTTCTGCTTAGGACCAGTGAGAGTTTCACAGGGAAAGATTACGCCTGGGCACCTCAGACTGGCTGCCCCATCTCTGACACAGCACTTATTGTGTGCAGGATTCCACACCCAGGGAGTTTGGGGCATACTCCTTTCTTTTTAAAAAGCCACAGCAAGTGCTTTTTTGTTGTTCCCCAAGAATAAAGATACTGCCTCTGCTGAAGGAGGGCTGAGCTAGCAGTCCTATCCCTGAGCTGCCTATCTCATCTGCTCTCTACATATGGAGGCACTTCCCTGGTCTAGCCACACCTCTCCTGCCAGAGAATTTCAGCTACAGCCCACAGCCAGTCTGGTAGCCCTGCACACAGAAAGTTGAACTGCCACCACCAACTCTGCTGTAGCTGGGTCAGGGTAGGAGCTGGGAATCTGAGTACTTTTGTGTCCCTGAAGGACAAAGACCCTGTCACTGCTGACAGAGAGAAATGTGAGCAGCATGTGCATTCCACACCTGCCTACCTCTGCTATCCTCATCAAGAGGGACCCATACCTCCTGTTGCAGGCTCACAGTCCATCTGCCTTTCTCTTGCCTGAGCATTTTCCAGAGCAGGAGATCATCCCAGCCCTCACTATCACAACCAGTACCTGCAGGGAGGTTTGAAGACAATTTTACTAGCCTGGTCTCGGTCAGAACCCCCAGCACTCAAGCACATATCACCCTGGGCCTGGGATCTAGAGATTACCTAACCTACTCCACCACTGCTAGCACCTGAACACTCTCCCAGGAATCTGAGGTCCAATTGACCCAAACTGCTAGCAAGAACACAGTGAGTACCTACCCACATGGGCTGAAAGGTAGTATACTGCTCCCTCTCTACACTGAGCAGAAGAGTACAGGTGAACCACAAAGCCATCAGTTTTGAGGTTAGTGAAGAGGTTCCAAAAAAGAAGGAACCAGCATAAGAACTCTGGCAGTATGAAGAAAACAGGCTCTCTAGATGCACCCAAAGAATTACACTAACTCTCCAGCAATGGACTCCAATCAAAAGGAAATTTTTAAAATGTTAGATATGGAATTCAAAATATAAATAAGTAAGTTAAATGACATCAATGGAAAAGTTGGAAACAAAAAAAAATCAGACATGAAAGATAAAATCACTGAAGAGATAGATAATAATAAAAAATAACAGAAGTGGAAATAAAAAAAGTCATTAGGGAATTTCAAAATACAATAAAAATCCTTATCAACTGACTAAATCAGAAGAAAGTATTTCAGAGCTTGAAAATAAGGCTTTTGCATTAATACAATCAAAATAAAGAAAAACTAATCAAGAAAAATGAACAAAATCTCCAAGAAATATGTGATTATATTATAAGATGCCCAAGCATAAGAATCACAGGTACCCTCAAGAAGAAGAAAAACTAAAAAGTATGGACACTTCTTTTAGGAAATAATGGAAGAAAACTTCCCTGGTCTTGCTAGAGATATAGAGTTCCAGACACAAGAATGTCAACAAACTCCTGGCAGATTCATTTCAAATAGGATATCAACAAGACACATAGTCATCAGTCCAGCCAAAATCAAAGCAAAGGAGAAAATCCTACAAGCTGAGAGACAAAAGCATCAAGTAACTTACAAAAGAAAACTCACCAGACTAATGACAGATTTCTCAACATAAACCTTACAAACCAGAAAGGATTGGGGTCCCATCTTCAGTTTTCTTGAACAGAATAACAGCCAGCTAAGAATGTCGTATACATCAACACAAAGTTTCACAAGTAATAGAGAAAGAAAATGTCACCCAGACAAGCAAGGATTAAGGGAATTTGTCAGCACTAGACCTACAGTATAAGAAATGCTCACAAGTGCTCTAAACACTAAAAAGAATAGTCAACACTCACCAGTGTAAAAACACATGAAACTCACAGCTCTTATAAAATGGTAACACAAGGGAGAATAAAAAGGAACTGGATAACAATCAACACATGACTGTAACATCATCTCATTTAGCAATATTAATATTGAATGTAAATAGTCTAAATGTCCCACTTAAAAGATACAGATTGACAGAATGGATAAAAAAATGCAACCCAAATATTTTCTGTCTCCATGAAACCCATTTAACTGGTAAAGATTTTACACAGACACAAGGTAAAGAGGTGGAATAAATATTCCATAAATAGAAACCAAAAATGAGCAGGGATAGTTGTACTCATATTAGATAAAACAGACTTTAAAACAACAGTGAAAAAAGACAAAGATATTCATTATAAAATGATAAAGGTATCAATTCAACAAGAAGTTATAGCAATCCTAAATATATATTCTGCTAACATCAGAGCTCATGGATTCATAAAATAAATACTATTAGAACTAAGAAATGAAACAAACAGTAACATAATAATAGTGGGGGACTTCAACACTACACTGACACAACTGGATCGATCAAGGAAGAAAATCAACAAAGAAACACAAGCAAGACTTAAACAAGACTCTAGAAAAAAATGGATGTAATAGACATTTTCAGGACATTCTACCCCAAAACTGCAGAATATACATTCTTCTCATCAGCACATGGAACATTTTCCAAGATAGACCATATGTTAGGCCACAGAACAAATCTCAGCCAATTTAATAAAGTCAAAATCATACAATGTATCTTCTCCAACCACAGTGAAATAAAACTAGAAATTATTATACTCTAAGAGTAACTCACAAAACTGCACACATGTATGGATATTAAGCAACCCACTGCTGAATGATCTTTGGGTCAATGATGAAGTCAAGATGGAAACAAACAAAAATATTGAATTGAATGACAATGGTGATACAAGCTATCAAAATATCTGGAATACAGAAAAATCAATGCTAAGAGGGATGCTCATTACATTAAATGCCTACATCAAAAAGACAGACAATCACGAATTAACAACTTAGTGTCCCTCAAGAGAACTAGAAAAGCAAGAACAATCAAACCCCAAACTAGCAGAGGACCAAAAATAACAAATACCAGATCAGAACAACAACAACAAAAATATCGATACCAAAAAAAACCCCCAAATATAGAAAGAATCAACGAAACAATAATTTGTTCTTTGAAAAGATAGACAAAATTGATAGACTACTAGCTGGATTAACCAAGAAAAGAAGAGAGAAGATTCACATAAGCTCAATCAGAAGTGAAAAAGGGGACATTAAAACACACAAGGGCTGTCAAGAAAAGTATCTAGTCATTGTTAACAAGAATGGTTACATGGCTGGATACTTTCTGGACATCCTTGTATACTGCAGGAATACAAAAGATCAATACAGACTACTACAAACACCTCTATGTTCACCAACTAGAATATCTACAGGAAATGGTTAAATTTTTGGAAACACATGACCTCCCAAGGTTGAAATAGAAATCCTGAACAGACCAATAATGAGTAGCAAGATTGAATCAGTAATAAAAAATCACCCAACCAAAAAAAGCCCCAAAACAGATAAATTCACAGCTGAATTCTAACCAACTACAAAGAAGAACTGGTACGTATCCCTACTGAAACTGTTCCATAACATTGAGAAGGAGAGAATTCTCCCTCACTTGTTCTATAAAGCCAGTATCACCCTGATACTAAAGCCGGGAAAGGATACAAAAACAAGAAAAAACGGAAAACTACAGAATATCCCTCATGAACATAGATGCAAAAATCCTCAACAAAATATTAATACTAGCAAATCAAATTCAACAGCACATCCAAAAGATAATTCACCATGATCAAGTGGATTTCATCCTAGGGATGCAAGGATGGTTCAACATACACAAATCAATAAATGGGATTCACCACATAAACAGAAGTAAAAACAAAAACCATAAGATCATCCCAACAGATGCAGAAAAAACATTCGGTAAAATTCAGGACCCCTTCATGATAAAAACCCTTAACAAATTAGGCATAGAAGCAACATACCTAAAAATAATAAAAGCCATATATTAAAAACCTGCAGCCAACATCATAATGAATGCGTAAAAGTGGAAAGCATTCCCCATAAGAACTGGAACATCACAAGGATGCCCACTTTTGCCACTTCTACTCAACATGGTACTGGAAGTCCTAGCCAGAACAATCAGGCTAGAGAAAGAAATAAAGGGAATCCAAATGGGAAAAGCAGAAGTTAAACTATCCCTGTTTTCCAACAATATGATCTTTTACCTAGAAAACCCTAAAAAACCCTTCAAAAGACTCCCAGAATTGATAAACGAATTCAGTAAACTCTCAAGTTATGAGATCGATGTACACAAAATAGGATTTCTATACACTAATAACCACTAAGCTGAGAATCCAATCAAGAACTCTATCCCATTTACAACAATTGCAAAAAAAGAAAATAAAACGCCTAGGAATATACATAGCCAAAAAGGTGAAAGACCTCTACAAGCAGAACTTCAAAACAGTGATGAAAGAAATTGTAGATGACGCAAGCAAATGGAAAATCATTCCATGTTCATGGATTGTAAGAATATTATTAAAATGTCTATACCTCCCAGGAAATCTACAGATTCAATGCAATTCCTATGAAAATATCATTTTTCACAGAATAAAAAAATTCTTATGGAACCAAAAAAAGACCACAAGTAGCTAAAGCAATCCTAAGGAAAAAGAACAAATCTGGAGGCATTACATTACCCTACTTCAAATTATACAACAAGGGAATAGTAACCAAAATAGCATGGTATTGGCATGAAAGTAGACACAGACAAATAGAGCAGAATAGAGAACCCAGAAATAAAAGCAAATACCTACAATCAACTGGTATTCTACAAAGCAGGCGAAAGGAAAAAGGACATTCTATTCAATAAATGGTTGTAGGAAAATTGGATAGGCTCATGCAGAAAAATGGAACTAGATCCCTTCTCTCTTACCATATACAAAAAGTAACTCAAGATGGATTAAAGACTTAAATGTAAGACCTGAGACCACAGAAATATTAGAAGAAAACCTAGGAAAAACTGTTGTTGACATTGGCCTAGGTAAAGAATTTATGACTAAGATCCCAAAAGTAAATATAACAAAAATAAAGGTAAATAATGAGACTTAAACTAAAAAGCTTCTGCACAGAAATAGATGTAACTGACAGAATAAATAACCTATGGAATGGGAGAAAATATTTGTAAGCTATTCAATCGACAAAGACCTAATAACTAGAATCTGTAAGGAACTCAAAGAAATAAGAAAAAAAAAAAAAACTCCATTAAACAGTGAACAAAATAAGAGAATCAAATTTTTCAAAAGAAAAGATTAAAATGGCCAGCAAACATATAAAAAATGCTAAACTGGAACCAACCTACATGCCCATTAATGGATAAAGAAAAGATGATACCATGGATATTATTCAGCCATCAAAAAAGAATGAAATAATGTTTTTTGCAGCAACTTGGATAGAACTGAAGGCCATTATTTTAAGTAAACCAGGAACAAAAAACCAAATACTGCATGTTCTCACTTATAAGTTTGATCTAAGCAATGGATATGAATGGTCACACAGAATAACTTAATGGATTCTGCAGACACAGAAGGGAGGGTGGTGCTGGATGAAAAATTGTCCATTGGGTAGATTGTACACTATTCAGGTGATGGGTGTAATAACAGCCCAGTCTTCTCCACTATAGAATTCAGCCATGTAACACAAAAATCAATTGTACCCATTAAACCTATTTTAAAAAATACAAAAGAAGCCAGTTATTTAAAAACATGATAAAAATATGAGAAAAGTACAAAGAAAAGACTGGTCAGGTTCAAAAAGAGAAGGTACAAATACCCAATAGTAATGAATTTTTAAAGCACACAAATACAGATCCAACATAGATTAAAATGCAAGTAAAAAAACACAGAAATGTATTCCAATAATTTGAAAACACAAATGAAACAAAGAAAGTAATATAACTTATAAAATTATCTCAAGAGGAAATAGCAAAATCTGAACTATACTATAAAAATAACATATAGGCAGGCCAAAATGCTTGTACTGGTGAGTTTTATCATCTCACACAGATTCTTCCAGATATTTTAAAAATCTTTCTAATTTGTTCTTGAAAATGATATAATCTTAATATAAAAACAAGCAAGCAGGCCATGGTGCCATGCCTGTAGTCCCAGCTATTTGAGAAGCTGAGGCAGGAGTATCTCTTGAGCCCAGGTGTTCAAGACCACAGTGAACTATGGTAGTGCCACTGCACTCCAGCCTGGATAACGAAGCAAGACCTTGTCTCTAAAAAAAATGAATAAAAAAATTTAAAAACAAGCAAACAATATGAGAAAAGAAAATGGCACCCAATCCCACTCATAATTATTGATACAAAAATTGCAAACAAAAGATTAACCAAATGTTTCAAATTGCTAAAACATCATGACCAAATATGATTTACCACCTATTTCAGAGATATTTTTAGCATTAAAAAAACTATAAATATCATTCACCACACGAACAGACAAAATTCTAGAAAGTATATGTTTATCTCAAAATATGCAGGTAAAGCATTTTATGTAATCCAATCTTACATTTTTAGAAGCTCCTAGAAAAGTTAGAAAATAATAAAGAATACTTTATAGTAAACATCACTATTAATGGTGAAATATCCATGGCATTATTTGGTAACCATGGTGGCTACTCAGGGTTATATTTCCCCATATGTTCTCCAAGAAATCAGTACAGAACAATACGAAGGGAAAAAAACCTCCCCCAAAATGTTCTTAGAATAACTAGAAGGCAAATAGTTCCAAGTTATTAAACCACTGTGTGTATAAAAAGAAAAGAAACACACTGAATTCCAGAGACTGACATTTCACACTTTTGCCACAAGGTTACTCTGGCAATTAGGGGCTGTCTAGAAACATTGCAGGTAAAGCAAAGAGAGGATCAAGTCCATGGCAGGTCAAAAATTGCTCTCAACCCTGTGCCAGAAAATGAAGTCCACCTTGTACAGACACATTAAAAAAGAGCAAAAGTAAAATTTTAAAAATGTATCTTGGCTAGTCGAGACGACCAATGCTAGAAAAGAGGATTAAAAACATGCACGATTTAAGCAGGTAGTGTTTAAAGCTTAGTATGGAGTCCAAACTTCAGAAGAGGAGAGAGATACCTTTTGGTAATTAGGCTTTGAAAGGGAAAAGAAATAAAAAACGAAAATTGATTCCTGAAAGACAAACAGAACCAAAAAAAAAAAAAAATCCTCATCCTGTCCCTTCTCCTTCCCTACCTCCTTCTCTTTTCCTTTCTTTCCCACTCACACACACACAAACACACACACCTTGTTATTTACAAAGATGGCACCACTGACCTAGGAATCTTGTAATCTACAGATAAATCAAAAAAATAAGATCAGCAAAGTTGTCAAATATACAACAAATCAATAAACAAAAACTACCTATAGGAGAAACAAACTGTCAAAAAACATACTTTAAAAACAGATCACATGGCACTTGATGGAACTATACACCACATATGAATTAATGTTGCTGAAAAATTATAATTAAATGGATCGCTCTTCTATGTTTAAGTAATATTAACATAATTTACAGAGCAATGCTTTAACACCATTACAGGATGACATCAGAAAATTTTGACTGTGGGAACTTTTTCGGAATAGGCATTCAACAAACACAGACCAGGCCAAATTAGTTGCATGTCCTAGATTCTCCAACCCTGTGTGGATTAACAGAGTAGAAATCTAAAAACTTAAAAGGAAGGAAAATAACCCAAATTGTGAAGGCCTGACTTGACAATTCAATTGCACTTCAGTGACTCAAAGTTTTGATTAAAAACAAAATGAAAGTGCAGAAAATCTGCCAATCTTTCTGGAAATCTGGAGTCTGTCAATAATTTTCACAACAAATAACAGCACACGGGAGTAAAACAGTGTGCTTACTCAAACAGCAAAATTGATATAAGATATGCAAAACTGTCACAATGGTATTAGAATACATCTCTTGCTTTTAAATATAAAATAATCTATGTTCATCTCTGTTGAGAACAGTATTTTAAAAATAACATTTCCCTTCCAAATTTTCTCAAGATAAATATGGTATCAGGAAAACAATGAATACTGCTAAGATTCACTTACATTTGACAGTTATATGTCTCATAATAGCTTCTCAACCTTACAACGATATTTTATTTCAAGCAATCCTGTCAAGATAATTTCTCATCACAACTACTTCTCTACTTAAAATGATAAACAGCCTTTATCTTTTGTAATCAACAAAAAGATAAGTACATTTTCTGATTTGCAATATGGGGTTGTTTCAAAGCATCTAATTCATGTTTAAATATATCACTTTGGAAAATTAGAAAATAAACAAAAAGGCTTACTTTGGTACCATTTGTGCATCAAACCCAGAAATTAGAGGAAAGCAATTTATTTTCAAAAATTGCAAGAATTCTTTCTAGTACTTCTAGATTTAAACGTTTATAAAGCAAATTGTTTTATTCTAATCATTTGATGTACCACTAGTAATGAGAAATAATCTTATATTGAGTTCCAAAAGTGATAAACTCTACAAGAGCTTATCACAAAAACAACAGAAAGTTTGTCAAAAAAGTGACACTTAAAGGCTAAGGTAAT
The DNA here is from genome assembly GCA_963574885.1 of Lepilemur ruficaudatus. Lineage (NCBI taxonomy): Eukaryota > Metazoa > Chordata > Mammalia > Primates > Lepilemuridae > Lepilemur > Lepilemur ruficaudatus. Next base: position 83,482 of record CAUYRT010011615.1, read on the forward strand.
GTAAATTGGAAATAGTGGAAAGAGCTGACTGGTCATCACTTAGTACTAAAATATTTCTTGGAAGCCTCGTTGCTTGGGCATCTTGACTCCCCTTCTAGAATCGAGGAAGGAGGAATGCAGCTTCATAAACATTTGGGGATAAACTATTAGGGAAAGAGGAAAAAATAACACATTTTGCTTTTTGAGCTGATTGACTCCACCTAGACCATCTACCCCTCTCCTCACTTAGGTGAGTTGAAGGAATGCACCTCACTCCCATCCTTCTTCTGTGAGCATTAATATCGTGGTATCCTCTCTTGTTTCCTGCTGCCTTAATGACCCACACAATGCGAGATGAAAGGATATGAGATTTTTCAAGATTAGACAACTTCTGATTCACTTGCTTGGACTTGGGAATCCTTCAGTTCTAACAAGGTTAAGCTTTTGCAGCTACTGTCAGCTTTGTTGGTTGGGTTGGCAGAGGTAGAAAGAGGCAGAGGTAGAAAGCTATAGCTATGATTTTAACAGTGAAACTAAGGTCCTGTAGTAATTGGTCCCTAAACTGTTTCCCAGACCTAAAATGCTGTAATATTACCTCCATTTGACCACTGGTAATGTTATGTGAAAGCTGAAAAATTCAAGCTTTAAAGATGGTATACTAGACCTTGATATAATAGATATTAAATAAAATAGGATACAAGAACACCACAATAGAATCAAAGAACTAGCCTGAGGCCGGGCATGGCGGCTCACGCCTGTAATCCTAGCACTCTGGGAGGCCTAGGTGGGAGGATTGCTCAAGGTCAGGAGTTCGAAACCAGCCTGAGCAAGAGCGAGAGACCCCATCTCTACTAAAAATAGAAAGAAGTTAATTGGCCAACTAAAAATATACAGAAAAAAATTAGCTGGGCATGGTGGCGCATGCCTATAGTCCCAGCTACTAGGGAGGCTGAGGCAGAAGGATCGCTTGAGCCCAGGAGTTTGAGGTTGCTGTGAGCGAGGTTGATGCCACGGCACTCTAGCCCAGGCAACAAAGTGAGACTCTGTCTCAAAAAAAAAAAAAAAAAAAAAGAGAGAGAACTAACCTGAAAGCCTAGGGATAGAATCTGGGCTCCTCAGCATTACAGGTGTGTTACTTTGAGGGGGATTACTTAACTTTGAGACTCTGTATCATCTATAAAAAGGGAATAGTGATATGCCTGTATTAAATTTTTTGCGTAAAAATGAGGATTAGCACCAGGTCTTGCACTTAACAGTTGTTTAACACATATACACACGCATATATATATATGTTATATACTAACATATGTCTATCTGTATGTATATATATTTATATAATTTCTAACATGTCCTTGGGCAATTCAATAATTCAGTTATTACTGTATTCTGATGAAAACATACTAATTTGGTGTTACCTACTGATATTTGCTGACTCTTATATACTATCCTTTCGATACTCCATTACAAAGTGATAAAATTATCCAAAATGATTTAGCCTTGTTTACTTGTGATTGTATGTTCATCTTCTCCGCAATGCATTTTGCAGCCCTAGATTATCTACAGAATTGCATGTCAGTCATGGAGTGGAACAGTCAGCCCTGTCTCTCCCTTTCCCTTTGATCTCGTTCATTTTTTCCACCATTTTAACAAAATGATAGGCACAACATAGAGGCAGCTTTAAACTGGGCTTACGGAAGTAGATCCCAGATTTTTGTGTGCATAAGCAATGTTTAAATAATTGAGAAACAATATGATGCATAACACAAGGTTATCACAATTGTCAAATAAGAATATTTTAAAGAATATAATATTTTGAATATTACAGTATAAAACATATTAATTTTTTAGAAAGGAAGATTTACATTTTCATTTAAAAAATGTAAGTGGGACATACTGTTGGAAAGTAAAGGATTATCTCTTAAAATTGACTAAGTAAATCTTCATGAATATACAATATTCTCTCATTTAGTTCTTTTGTAGGGAACTAGTGAAAATTTTGCCACAAAGCAGCAGTTAGAAACCATTGTTTTATTTCATTTTTCCAATTCATAACAGATTTTAAAATAAAAATACGTTAGAGAGTCAAGTATTTCTAAAAAAATGGAAATACTAATCAATGCCGATTTTCCATTCACTTGAATCTGGGATACATTCTTAAAAATAATGTAATAAAATCATTCATATTTTCAAAGTGTCTTAAACTGAAACATAATGTTCTTTCTGTCCTGTGTGTCTAGGGTATATAGTCATTTCCATGGGAAAGAGATGGTTTGCCTCTTCAATTGTGTTCAGATATTGGACTCAACTATTATCTTAAAGTTTAAGAGAATAAAAAATATCTGAATGGTTATCATTCTCTTTAGTGTTTCCTCCTTCATTGTGTTGTCTACTTTTATGTCTCCTAGCAGCCAGGGTAAATACTGCCCCCATGCCATATTTGAGCAGTATCAAAATTAATGTTATATGAAGATATAATCTTGACATACAACCTTACTGAGCGTAATATGTGTAAACCCAGTATGCCACCACATGTCGACTCCCCTTGCCTCCCCATGTGACCTTTGTTCACTGTGATTATCTCTTTTAATCAGACCATCTGAAAAGAAGCAAACATCATATCAGGTTGAAAGAGATTATATCCCTTCTCCTAGCATCTTTTATCTCCTTGAGAGAAACTGATCTGTTCCATGTTATCCCTTTGCAGCAAGCAAGTCATTTTAATAAGAGAAAAGTGAATGTTGAGATTAGCAGTTACTTTAATTAAAAGGTGATCACTAGAGAGTTGATTTCCTAGCTGGTTGTTGACTTACAAACAGAAAATAATTGGCAAATAAAAACCAGCAGAGGGACACCACTCAGAACATAAAAGCTGTTGACAATAAGAAACCAATAATGCAGTAAAATCATTTACATTTATATAGGGGATGCTGCATTTATGTCTATTTCCAGTTAATAACATCCTAGAGCTTAGCAAAGACATCACCTTGACTGAACTTTCTTCCTCTACGTTACCCACTCTCTTTCTCTGACAATTGATGGTCTTGACAACCTCGTTAAACTGCCAAATACATAATTTGCAGAGGCTCTAACTCGCCAACTCCTGGATAAAAGCAAAGTGATGGTTTCACACACACCTGGCACTGATCATAATGAAAATTTTGTTTTATAAGACAGATTGCTAGCATATCACCTTCCTTGAAGTCTGCACTGGCTTGAAGCAAAACTGTAAAGTGAGAGGAATGGGAATAGGATTAAGTGATCTTCTAAGTTCCTTCTAACCTCGGTTTCTCTAGTCCTATAGTTATTTGGATCTTGCTCCCCATGCTGCAAAAGATGTACTATGTTTTTTCTAATGACTGTCCCCCATTTCTCCATCTATTGAGAATGCTCACGTTTTATCACAGGCAGCTAGTGATTTGTGCTCTGGGTTTAAGACGTTTTCAAGGTTTATGTCCAAAGAACAAGAAGAAAATAGAGCTTTGTGTTGTTGTTGTTTTATTTCTGGTAGGGCAGATCGATACAAGTGTATATGTGGAAGACAAAGGTGAACTTTATGGAGGAAAATTGGGGCAAAGGAAGAAGGGAAGGGAAGGGAAGGGAAGGGAGTTATCAGCTTTGGGCCTGATCCTTGGAAGTGCCTGGGAAGAGAGAAACGCACTGCCAAGGAATTGCTGGAGTACCCCAGGACTTGCTCAGCAGCTAAGAGTCTTCTATCTAGCAAGAACTTTCCTCTCCAGCAACCAGAATATTTTCAGAAATTCTGCTACAAGCACATAGCCAAGTGACTGTTTAGCATGAATACTGCCTATTAGTCCCATGAAAGCTCCAGGACCTCCTAAGATCAGGGAGAGAGTGGTCTGGATCTCTAGTGAGGTGGTGGTGGGGAAGGCCCGTGGAAGCAGCTCTAACTGATAAACAAGATGAGGGCAGTAATTAATGATAACCTCTTTACCTTTCCTAACAAAATCAACACAAATGTATTAGAGATAGAGTATAAAATCACAGACATTTTCAGAAATGGGGGACTTCAAAGAAATACAATGCTATGGCAAGATGAGGCTAAGGTCCTAGATTCTCTTTTGATATGAATCACAATTCTCTAACATTTGGTAGAAACATTTGGAGAACTACATTAGGCAGTCTCTGAAATTATGACAGTTGTATTCAACAAGTTAATTAAGAAGTCAAACACGAAGTATTAGCGCTTCCCAATAAGAGGAGGACAGGGAAAAATTATTAGGCATTCAGAGGTAAATTGATTTTGTTCAGAAGCTTAGATGGGGAGGCTATTGGCGTCACAGAGCTCTGTCAGCTGAACAGCATGGTTTGTGTCACAAGGATGAGATTTGAGAACGGATACCAGCCCCTGGTAAAGAGTAGTTTGGACAAATGATAATCCAGGAAAAACAACCAACCAAAAATCAAAAACAAAGCAACAAAATCTATTTTATTTTCTTTCCTATCAGAGCAATTGAAGAACCAACAATGCCTGGAAAACACAACATCCCTATTTTGCTTTTAGAAAGAAAAAAGAGGGCTAACAAGAGTTTCAAAGAAAAACACAGAACGTGAACTCCAAGGTAATAAGATGTATTGGCCTGCTGCATTTTAGCATTAGATTTTAATAATCTCATGATAACAGGAATCCGTAATGAAAACCAAAAAAGCACATAAAACACAAGGGAAAGAATGCACCTAGTATTTTTTTTTAAGATGGTAGTGTAAGACATAATTATGTAATGTATCATATCATATACAAAAATCACAAAACAGAAATAGAACATTCAAAGCTGATTTTTCATTTTAACACGTATTTATAATTACAAGGACATCTTTTTAGGACTAAGCTGGCTGGGGAGTTCTAAAGTACAGAATCTATTATACTTTTATAGCAATAATATGACTCCAGCAATCCATGCTGTCAGAAGTATGATCAACATTAATGTTCCTAAATTAAAAAAAACAAAAAACAAAACTCTGAAATGACAATGAGAGCTTCTTTGTAGCACAAAGAGGATTATACAGACCTTTAGGGAGCTATTTTCACAATCCTACAAGTAAAAAAGGCAAGACACCCCAATCATACTGAAGTGACCACTTACCCCTTGTTTGACAAAAAGGCAACCTGAATACCTAAGATCATGTTAGACATGCTGGATTAACAAACAAAAAAAAAAAGATCATTTAACATTTTATATCACTCAGGGAATCAAGTTTTCTTTCAAACAGCAAGGATAATTTAAGCCTCTAAGTAATCTAACCTTACTGAGGCATTTTGAACATGAGATGTTAACTTTCCAAATCAGTTCAACTCTAAAAACATCCAATGCTCATTCTGTATATCCGTATTTACATCCGAATTATATATTTACATTGCCCTTTGCCACTCAATGCAATTCAAAGAAAGATTCTCCTTCTACTTGGGATGTTGCTTATTTTTTTAGCTGGTAATTGAGTAAGAATGCTTGGGACAAGGCTGAGTGGTTGGGCAGGAACTTACTGTTTAGATATTCAGTAAATACATATCGAGGCCTTTTTCCTTAACAAGAGACAAATCTCTTAGAAATTATTTTCATGCATTTTGAAATATTAAACCAATTTTTTTGTGGTTTTCTTATTTTTTCCTGATAGGATTATTTGTTCTAATTTAGGCATTTCAGAGTGCTGTGGTCTTTAGAGCAGAATAGGTGATTATAATCCTAGAATCTAAAGTCATGCTACTTAGATTCCAGTCTTTTCTGTCATTTATTATTGATCATTTGCATGTTACTGAAGCTCTCTGTATCAGTTTCTTCCTAAGAATAGTCTATATCTCATGCTGTTTTTAAGAATCTTAATTGAATTGATAGCTTGAATCATATGTCCTTGGAATACAGAGAACTTTTAAATATTGTTATCTATTATTTTTCAACATAAAACTTAAGTTTTACAGATGAATTTTTAAAAGAAATATAAAAGTATAACTTGAGGTATGTAATTCCATCTGTATTTTGATTTTCATGAAAATTTATTATAGTCCTTTCCAATTTACAAAAGAAAATGTGAAAAACCGATTTCTAGTTCATGTGCATATATAATCCCTTAAATGTGTTGTTATTTTTGTATATTTTTTTAGTTTATAAATCTCATTTTTTTAGAAGAATGCAAATAGAATCCACATATATGCACACATACACATCAAGACATACTAATTGAAAACAAGAAAAGGCTACCAAATGCAAGTTTAGTGAAAATTTCATTTTAAATTGAAAATAAAAATATTTTACCTTAGTGGAAACTATTATTTTTATTAACACATTCCATGATTTGAATGCTTTTTAAGTCTAATTCCTTTGTTACTTTAAATATATATTTTGAACTTAATTTCCTTCGGTAATATTTTAAAACATAAAAAGAAAAATAAAATCTTAATATTCAAATAAAAATATTCAGAGATCCTCATTGAATTAAAGGAATAAGAAAAGGTATGTTGCTTGTCTACAAGTAATTGGCTCAGCTTCAAATAAGAATTAGCTACTCTTACTTCAAGTATTATGTCACCATTACCAATATATATATATTTAGTAAACCAGAATACATTAGCAGAAAAAAATTATAGGTAGTTTTAGGAGGATGATTGATACTATTTGCTAGATATGCTTTTTTAAAAAAATTTAGTAGTTAAAACTCTCCAGGTCTTATTCATTATGTAACTCAAAAAGGGAGAACTAAAGTTTACTTTATCTTAATAGATCAAAAATATTTATCCCTTAATTATAAGTCAAAATCAAACTTTTTTGGGAAACATTGGTAACTGAAAATATATTGCTTACATATGTAATTCTTAGGAACTATTTTGGTATTTTCAGGAGAGAATAAGAGAACTTAAGGCAGAAATAGACATTAAATTATGTTTATAGGCAAGGTTCATTTGGAGAGCTAGGTACTTCGCTTCTATTGGATTTTTCTGTTTGTTGTTGTTTTTGTTGAAATGATGTTTGTTTTCAAATCATATGTAACATATTTTATCCTCCTTAAATTTTCTTTCTATGGGATATTATAATACTGTATGCTATCAATTCTACTCCTGCCTCCAAAATTAATTCCCCCTCATCTTTGAGAAATGTGTATGAATTTTCTAAAAATTCTGCTTTTAAACTCATTTCTCTACTGTGTATCCTGCGTAACATTTCAATCCAACAAATATTTCCTGATCTAATTCACATTATTCAAGTCATTCTGACTCTACAGTCAGATCTATGATGATAATCTATGGTAACAGAACAGATAACAACCTATATAAATCTATTAAATAACCTACAGGTCATTATTTATTCTAGATAGATATTATCTATTCATAGATAATAATCTATGCTAATAGAAGTCCAAATACTGATTACCTTTGTGATGGCTAATGAATGGAAGGCAGAAGAAGGACTTATCTTTATCAAGTTATACACTTAAGATTTGTGTATTTATGTTATACATCAATAAATGTTTATAAGTTATATGCATATAACATGCACATGTAATACATAGCATGTATCAAGTTACTAAGCCTACATACAACTACAAACAAAAATACTTGCTTAGAAGGCATCATACTAAACCACTTTGTAAAGAAAATTTGAATTCTGAGAGCAATTATTCTTAATCAACAGAAATACGCTGACTCCTTCCAATATGCCTCGACTCCTGCTTGGTGCTCCAGGAAGCAGAAAGATGTAAAAAATATGCTCCCTGCTTTACAGGAGCTTCTGTGTTATTAGGTAGTGAGCTCACTGAGGACAGGCTGTATGTTATTCATTTCTGTATCCTAGCACAAAACAATGCATGTTCAAAAATGGTATTAAATAAGTATATAATAAATAAACCCAGTAGGGGGAAGAAGAGTAAGCCAAATGTATAACCAGAACACACAGATCTTCAGAGCAAATCATTAGCCATACAGACTCATAAGTTCCCAAGACATAGGAAAAGGCGTGTTTAAAAATTTGAGACATTTATCTACCTAAATGTCAGAAAAACACAGACCTTGCTAAAATGAAGAAATGTGGTCTAAAATAAACCTCACAGAGGTGGGAGGAATCACCTACTTAGATGACAGGATAAGTTGAACCCTCTCTGTGGAAGCTTGCATAAGGAAGGCTTTATCCTCTTGAGCTGTTTCTCAGGGCTTTCTGATAGGGAAACAGCCTCACACTGCCTACAGGAAACAGTGATTTCCAAATGATACTGGCTATGTTTTCTCTGGTCATCAGTGAAATGAAAAAAAATGTGGGCAGCATAAGGCAAAGGAATACATACGTCTCTTTGATACATTGACTTCCTGACTTTTGGATATATACCCAGCAGTGGGATTGCTGGATCACATGGTAGTTCTATTTTTAGTTGAGAAACCTCCATACTCTTCTCAATAGTGCCTATGCTATTACACCAACAGCTCATGAGGGTTTCTCCTTTCTCTACGTGCTCACCAGCATTTGTTATTCCTTTTCTTTCTAATAAAACCATTTTAACTGGGTAAGGTGACATCTCATTGTGGATTTGACTTGCATTTCTCTGATGGTTAGTGAAGTTGAGCATTTTTCATGTACCTGCTGGCCACTTGTATGTCTTCTTTTGAGAACTGTCTATTCAGATCTTTTGCCCATTTTTCAAATGGATTACTTATTACTATATGTTTGCTCTTGAGTTTCTTATATATTCTGATTAATTTCTTGTTGGATTGATACTTTGCAAATATTTTCTCCCATTTTGTGGGTTGTCCATTCACTTTGTTGATTGTTTCCTTTGCTGTGCAGAAGCTTTTTAGTTTGCCATCATCCTGTTTGTCTCTTTTTCCTTTGCCTGTGCTTTTGAGGTCTTACACAAAGAATATTTACCCAGACCAATGTCAGGCAGCAATTCCTCAAAGTTTTCTTCCAGTAGTTTCACAGCCTCAGGTCTCAGATTTGAGTCTTTAATCCACTTTGACATGATTTTTGGGTATGGAGAAATATATGGATCTAGTTTCTTTCTTCTGCATATGGTTATCCAGTTTTCCCTGTATGGTTTATTTAAAAAAATCTGTAACTTTCCCGATATATATTCTTGGCATACTCGTTGAAAATGAGTTACCTAAAAATGTGTGGATTTATTTTTTAGTCATCTATTCCATTCCATTTGTTTATGCGTCTGCTTTTATGCCTATGCAATGTAGTTTTGTAGTACATTTGTAGTTTTTTAGTACAAAGTATAACTTTGTAGTACATTTTGAAGTCAAGTTGTGTGATGCCTCCAGGTTTGTTCTTTTTACATGGGATTGCTTTGGCTATATGAGTTCTTTCGTGGTTCTGTGTAAATTTTAGGATGCCTTTCTATTCCTTTGAAGAATGTCGTTAGTATTTTAATAGGGAATGCATAGACTCTGCATCTTAGTTCTGGTGGTATTGATATTTTAACAATATTAATTTTCTAATTCATGAGCATAGAACATTTTTCCATTTTTTTCTGTCTTTTTAAATTACTTTAATCAGAGCTTTGTAATTTTCTTTGTGGAGATATTTCACTTCTTTGTTTAAATTTATTTCTAGGTATATTTTTGTAGATATTGTAAATGAGATTCTTTTTAAAATTTTTACATTTTTTTATTTCAAAATATTACAGGGGTACAAATGTTTTTGGCTACATGTATCAATTTTACTATACTTGAGTCAGGGTTAAAAGTGTGCCTGCCACATAGGTGTTGTTTATTGTACCTGTTAGGTAGGTTTTCAACCACCCTCTCCCTCCCTCTTCCCCCTGAGATGAATTCCACTCAATCATGATAATATATATTTTTAAAATATTGTGAAATTAGGTTTGCTAGCATTCTGCAGATGATTTTTGCATCTGTGTTTTTCAGGGATATTGGCCTTTTTGGTTTTTTTTGGTTGTGATATTTTGTCCAGTTTAGGTATCAGAGTAATGCTGATCTTATAGAATGAGTTTGGAACTATCAGATTTTTTTTTCAGACTTCTTTTTTTTAAGAGTTTGAGGAGAATTGGTGGTATTAGATCTTTAAATGTTGAGTAGAATTCAGCAGTGAAGCCATCAATTATTTCTTCATTGACCCACTGATTGTTGAGAATCATGTTAATTTCCATGTGTCATGTGTACTTTACAATGTTTCTCTAATTAATTTCCAGTTGATTCCATTGTGTTCATAAAGATAATTTATATGATTTTGACTCTCTTGAATTCACTGAGAAATATTTTGTGGCATAAAACATGGTCTATTCTGTAGAATGTGCCATGTGTTAGTGAGAAAAATGTGTATTCTGTAGTAGTTGGTTAAATATTCTGTAAAAGTTAGTACCATTTGGTCTAGTATGTAGCTGAATTCCAATGTTTATTTTCTGTATGGATGATTTTCACATTACTGAGAGTGGGTGTTAAAGTACCCTATCCATTATTGTATTATGGTCTATCTCTCACTTTACATCTATTAATGTTTGCTTTATATACTTGGGTGCTCATGTCTTGAGTGCACAGATATTTATAATTGCTATGTTCTCTTGTGGGACTGACTCCTTTGTCATTATAGAGTGAGCTTCCTTGTCTCTTTTTACAGTCTTAGACTTAAAGTCTATTTTATCTGATATAAATATAGCTAATCCTGTTATTTTTTGGTTTCCATTTGCCTGGAGTATGTTTTTTCATTCCTTCACTTTTAGTCTATGTGTATTTTTATACATAGACTTGAAGGTAACATATATTTGGGTCTTTTTTTAATCCATTTAGCCACTTTCTTTTAATTAGAAAATTTAATTCATTTATAGTCAGTACTATTGATAGGTAATAACTTATTACTGACATTTTGTTATGAGTGGATCACATACCACAATTACATTTTTAGAGTACTCTGAGTTTGTCTCTATATTTACTTTTACCAGTGGATTTTATACCTTTAAATGTTTTCTGTGTGTTTTTTTTCTTTCAGGTTGAAAAATTCCCTTTAGCATTTATTGTAAGATGAATCTGCCGGTGATGAGTTCCTCAGGTTTTGTTTTTTGGGAAAGACTATTTCTCCTTTATTTGCGAAGGATAGTTTTGCTGGGTACAGAATTCTTAGTTGACATTATTTTTTCCCTTTCAGCGCTTTGAATAGGTTTTCCTACTCCCTCCTAGTATATATAGTTTCTGTTGAGAAGTCCGTTGCTAGACAAATTGGAGCTCTTTCATATCTTATTTGCTTCTTTTCTATTCCTGCTTTTAGGATCCTTTCTTTCTCCTTGATCTTGAGATTTTGATTACTATATGCATTTGGGTAGTCGTATTTGTGTTTAATCTGTTTGGTGATCTCTGACTTTCCTTTACCCTGGATATTTATATCTTTCTCATGTTTTAGAAAGTTTTCTGTTATTATTTCTTTAAATAAGCTTTTACTCCTTGTTCTTGCCCACCTTCCTCTTGAACACCAATAATTCTTAGATTTGCTTTTTTGAGATAACTTTCTATATTTTGTGGGAGCTCTTCATTCTTTTTTCTTCTCTGTGTGTAGCCTGACTTTGAGCTCACTGATTCTTTCCTCTGGTTGATCCATTCTGCTGCTGAGATCCGCTAAGAAATTTTTCAGTTCAGTAAATATATTTCTTAGCACCTTGATTTCTGTTTATTATTTTTATTTTAATCTCTTCATTAAATTTCTCTGATAAATTTGAGTTGCTTTTCTGTGATATTTTGAAGATTTCTGAGTTTCGTTAAAATTAACATTGTGGATTCTTGATTAGAGACCTCACAGATTACTATTCTTAGTGTCATTCATTGGCTCCTCACTTGTCCATTTGAGGAAGTCATGGGTCCTTGTTTGCTGTTGTTTATTGTGGATGCAATTTTATGTCTTCACATCGAAGGACTGATTATTTATTCCAATCTTCTCTGTGTGGCTTGTTATTGTTTTTGGGTTTTTTTTTAAAAAAATATATTTGCTTAGAGGTTTTTTTTGTAATGTATCTGTTGAATATCTTTGTTAGGTTACTGCCTCCTCTTCAGCACTAGATGACATCTTAAACCCAGGTTTGCCTAGGCTCTAGTGAACTTCAGCATGCTATCCATCCTAAGATGGGGTAGGTACCAAAGGGGTTATCCCAGCAGTGTGAAAAGGTTGGCTAGGAAGGTTAGGAGACCCAAGGGACATACCTCCTTATAATGTGGTGCTGCTAAACAGCCACTCTGATTTTACATCTCCTTTGGCCAATATATGGAACAGAGTTTCTGGTCTGGGGATGATAGCCCCATCTCTCCCAAACCTTGTCTCTGGCAATCCTTAGGAATTTTTCTCCTTTCAGTCACTCACAATGTTTCCTGTGGTTTAAAGCAGGGCCAAGTCTCCTGCTAAGGTGCATGAGATGGTGAGGAAACTGCTTATCCATCTTGATCTCTTTTTTCCAGTGTAGTAAACATGAGTCTGGGGGAAATTTCCCATAGACATTGGAAAACTGTGCTTGGTTCCTGGCAGATTGGGGAAAGGGCATCACTGATCTATAGTTTGATTAGCTTACCATCTGCACAGTTTTGTCACTTCTTTGTGGCCCCAGAAACTGTCACATCCTCATATTTGAATTCTGGGATATTGCTGTTGATAATCAGGTGTTATATATTTGGTTTTGCTTTTCTGTGAGGGGGGTGAAGCCAGATTGCTTCTACTGCATCATTTTGGTGATGTTCTTTTATATTTGTTTTTAAGAAGACTAAAAGATAATGGATTGAAAAATCATATTTGACAAACTGTGAGGCCAAAAGTAAAAGAAAGTCAACTTGTGGCCCAGCTTCAAAATATGAATCATTATTTGTAATCTAACTTTATTTTATTTATAAACCTTTATGCTATTGGTTGAGGTACAAACCAAAGAACTGATAGAAATATGGTATTGGCTGCTTATGTTCACCTTTTTATTCAAAATCTTTTGGCATGACTTTCTCTGTTATTAATACTAAAATTTTTGATATCTCCTCCTTATGTTTATTGACTGTGAAAATGGCTACAATATATTTGCTTCAATTAAGAAAAATCCAATTTCTATTTTGAAAAAAGACCTCATAACTGGTATTTTGGTTGTGGATATCATGCTAATAGTAACATTTAGTTCTTGTACTTGCATTGTACTCAGATTACATCTATGAAACAACAATATTTATGTTCTACATGTATAGCTTCTATTGAGTTATGTGTTTTTCAAGCACAATGGTGTATTTTTAAAAATTTGCTAATTATCCAAATCTCAATAATTTTTTTTGTGTCTGAAACATCTTTCAATAAAATACATTTTTATAAATCTTTTGGATTTACGTTTAAAATATAATTCCTTTTTGTTTATTTTTCTTCTTAAGAATGAAATGCTTGAACTATGAAATTAGGATCTTTGGTTCCATAGCCTCAGCTATATATAGGGGATGTATGTGTCTGATGGTTTAAATAACAGTTAAATTAGAACTCTAAAATGAATCTTCCTTGTTAGAGTGCCTTTTGCCCTCAAATACAGCTGCTTAAAATATCCCATTTTGAAAAATGCTCACTTGGAAGGATATGTGTTTTCTTTTGATCAACTAAGTGCATGGAAAGGTCACAACAGCAGGGCTTCTATTTGCTAACAGTTCTGTTTCTTGCACTCACTGAAATAAGAAGGACAATTAAAGTTTCAGCAGTTGAAAATTATCCATTAATTAGAACTGGAAGCAAGAAGCCATGAAGTACAGGTGATAACCATAAATCAGAACAATTAGTCTGTCTAGAAAAGCAACATGATCAAATCAGAGTCACTATACCAGCTGCTCATTTAATCTGGGGTTGCAATGTTTTTCCACTTCTTGCGAGGTATCCCTGTACAGAAGGAGCTTGGATCTGACAAGTATACATCGTTCATAATTATTTATTACTTCAAGGAGATGTCAGTATGCTGGTGTTTTTATTTTCAAAGAAATATTTAGATTTGAATAGAAAAAATGACATTCAAAATATGAAATTCCTTAAGTATAATGCACATTTCACCTAACATAAATATAACATTTTAATTGGAAAAGATACCGAACTATATTTTTGTTATTGATATTGATTAAGACACATTTTTATGCAAATATCATTATTTTGTTGTAATACTGTCCCTATCTCAAATATTATGTGTTTGTAGATACATGAGATGTTTACATAAACAATACCAAGTAAAGATGTAAGTAGTAAGAATTAAAGAAAAAATAAAACAAATGAAGATCGGAAATTTTCGATTTAATTCAATATTTGATATTGAATTATAATTATATGAGTGCTTATTGTATATATAATACAGAATTCCTTATTGTATATATAACTACCATCATTATTACAAAATGTTTGTATTTTCTGACTTTAACTAAACTTGGGATTTATCTCCTAGTTTCATTTCCTATTAAAACTTCCAGTATATTTCAGTCAGTGTTCTAAGTTGTTGCTATGTAAAGATGAATAAAATGTGGTTTCTGCCATCAAATAACTCATAATCTAATAGTTATAGATGTAAACAAACAATTACAGTACTGGGTGCTGATAGTAAAATAGTAATGTATATAAAGAAGTGCAGAATCTCAAACAAAGTATTTATTATAATTCCCCCAGGAGAAGTCAGAAAGGCTTTCTAAACACTTTATTCCAAGATTTGAAAAATGAGTAGGTATTTCCCAGGTGGAATAGGTTGGAAGGACATTAAAGAATAGAAAGCAGCTCATGCATAGGCATTGAAAGATACATATTACCCATTAGGAGTTTGACATAGTTGGAGCACAGATACAAAGGGATGAAATTTTGGAAGATAAGATCAAAATTTATGGCAAAAAAAGAGTGTTTTAAACTTGTTATGAGTTATACCTCATATACAATAAGAAGCCATTTAAAAACTTCAAAATAATTATGTAAAAAAACAGATTTGCATTATAATAAAATCACCCTAACTATTACAAGATGTTAATGGGAAGCAGAGAAACTGGACACAAGGAGGCCAGTTAGGGTAGAAATATAGGGAACAATTTAAAGATTGTAGGCAACTCCCAATTCTAATAAAGAATGAGTGATCAAAGGTTTTAAATGCCACAATCAAATACATAATGAACTGGAATGCTGTTGTATTTTGTATTTGGGAAGGCACTGATAACCATTTTGCATTTAGCCAGTCACAAGCCTTCTGAGTAGAAGTGAGGTTGGAAAATGGGAGGCATATATGAAAGACACTGGAGATGGAGTGTTAAGGTTGAATTCAACCAAATAAGTTCTTTTTGAAAGAGGACAGTTATGCTATTAATATAAGTAGGGAGTCCACAAAAGAGTTTTCAGAGGGAAGATACTAGGTTTTGTTTTCCACATGAGAAGTTATTTGAGAACTTAAGTATTATGCTAGAGGGAACAAATAAAAGAGCTGAGGACATTTATGGGAGTCATTTGAATGGAGAGAGAATAATCTGAAGAGAGAACTTTGATCATGTATGTATTTAGAGGGTTGGTAACAAAAGAGGAGTTAGTGCAGAGAATGAGGAGATGGAGTGAGCTGACCAAAATACAGTATCATGGGACTCAAGCAAGCATGGACTTATGCAGTGGGCTTCTTCAGTGTCAGATGTTCTAAATACGCCAAATAAACTGAGAAAATTCTCCTATTTAATGGCCAGAGGTCACTTATGATCTTCCAGGACAGTAATTGTGTTACATAGGGCAAGGTGGGACTTGGGAAATAGATTTCAGGTGGATAGTTAATGAAGTGAAGACAGGGAAAACACACAGTACATTCAAGCCAGTTTTTGAGAAAACTGGTAACGGGAAAAAACATGAGAGAATAAGATATTTCAGACCAATGTGTTTCTTGAAGTAGACTGCTCCTAGAGGGAAAGTGAAGAAAGGAGCTGACATGGAAGTGGTAATAACTGATGATGTATATATCGAAGTGGAGATGCAAAAGAAGGGAAGAATAAAGGTGATAATTATCAACCAACACATTTAACGGCTAGCTCATTGTAAGATTTACAAGAAGAAAGCAAGCGAGACTAGGAGAATGAATAACAAGGACTCAAAATCTCTCACTCCATTTTTGGTGGAGTCAAAATTTCATAAAGCCCATCTATATAAATCTAGATCCATAAAGCTGATCTAGTACTATTGTCTTTTCAGATAGAATGTATTACATTAGCCAAACTCAAATTTTTATGATAGCCTAAAATCCTATTGTCCTGATACTCTGTTAACATTTAAACCCACGGTTATCAAAGTGTAGTTCACATACAAGAAACATTATTATCA
Organism: Lepilemur ruficaudatus; assembly: GCA_963574885.1. Classification (NCBI taxonomy): domain Eukaryota; kingdom Metazoa; phylum Chordata; class Mammalia; order Primates; family Lepilemuridae; genus Lepilemur; species Lepilemur ruficaudatus. The sequence continues at coordinate 99,720 of CAUYRT010011615.1, forward strand.
GGCAGCTTGCTAAAAATGCAGAAACTTAGGTGTTTTCCCCTAGACTTTCCTATTCATCATCTGAATTTTAGAAAGATCAGTCGGTGATTAATATGTACATTAAATTTTGAGAAACAATGACTTATAATGTATTAGTGTAGATAATCTATTACTATTTATATGTATGTGGTTGATGATTTTACCATCTGTTGATTTATTCCATAAATCACAGTTTACCTATTTGAGAGAAAATCTGGTGGCTAATAAGTTATTTTTTTTTTGGCAAGAATCAACACAAATTTAATTTGTTCTTAGAAATAAGGGAGATTAAAAATACAACAAATTTTTATTACCTTAAAGAGTTAAAGTTAATTTGAACAAAAATATATGTCATATTTGAAAGCCATATTAAAAACCTATAGAATGCAAGGAATTTTCTCTAGTGGAAAAATTAATTACTTGATTAGTATTAATTTTTATTTAAAAATCAAATTTCTTTAAGACCACTGCAATCAAATAGCCTTTTAAAATTTAGGTGTAAATTATCTAGACGTTATAATGCAAAAAGGCTTTCATCGTGTCCCCTTCAAACTCAAGTGTAGCACATCAACATACATTCTAACTGATTGGTATCTATAATGGAATCACCAAACAATTCTTCTTTATTGCAGTTCACCAACAACAAAAAAAAAATCTTTGCCTTTTACTTCTGTCTAGTCATTGTCAGTAATAACACATCCACTTGACGTGTTATTTTAAACATCAGTGCGCTCAGCAGTATGTCTAAGGCAAATCTGAAAAGAAAATCAGAACATTGGAAGAGAATCTGGTTTGCAATTCCTCTATGGACACTGGATGAAAAATGGACACTGGACGAGAAATGGTCACACTTATTTGATGATTCGCTAATTAAAATATTGGGTCCAATTCCCCTTACCTTGAATCTGGACTAGCATTAGGGACTTATTTGAACAAATGAATACAGCCAAAGTGATGTTCTGGGATTTCCAAGACTAGCTCACAAGAACTATTCCAGCTTCTGCCCAGGTCTCCAGGAATACTTTCTTAGGGTGCCTTGATCTATCACATAAGAAATCTGACTACTGACAATACCGTGACGGAAAGTCCACAGGCAGTTCTCTGGCTGACAGTCCCTGGTGGGCCCAGGCTGCTGGCGTACGCACCAAAGCACCAGACGTAAGCGAAATTATCTTGTACACTCAAATCAGTAATCTTCTAGGCGAATGCCATCAAGAGCTATCTGTTGATGTCACATGAAACAAAAGAATCTCCCAACTGACCCCTGTCCAAAATTTTTGACCCCTAAATTTCTGAGTTAATGTGATTGTTTTAAAAGCCACTAAATTTTCGAGCAGTTTGTTCAATAGCAATAAAATAGTGAATTGTGATTCCTCAAGTTAGTTGGTTTTCATATGCCATCTCCTCTTTTTCTCTATACTTTTTTAATGAAATCAATATGAGCACTTTTTTAGTGCTACGCAGTGCACTTCCTATGAAGCTAGAAATTCATCCTACATACTTGGCTGAATTTTTGGTCAAATGCTATTCAGCATATAGTCACAGAATTGCATATGACAGGTAATATTTCATAATGGTTTCTTTATTCTCATGCTGGTAGTTTTGTGTGGTTGGATTACTATAAATACATTAGGAGTTGAGAAGAATTTTGAAATACAGAATTATACATTTTCCATTATGATTAGTTTAATTAGATATAGAATTAAGCCAAGGAACTATGTATAGGCTGAAATCTAATATTTTAAATACAATTATGTCAAAATCAAAAATGAAATTTTCTCTTTATATTGAAACACTCTGAAATGACATTAATATAACATACAAAGGGCTCTTCTATTTTATTTTACATTTACCAAGAATGCGATAACTCCTACTATCTAAAATAGACAGTGCTCTCTCAAACACTTGAGATCTTTTTTCTCCATGGGCTTAGATGCACATAATAAAATGTTATTAACAGTGTATCATTAAATTCTCAATATTTGCTAATGAAAATATTTTACATCAAAAAATATTTTAAAAGAAATATACCTTATAAATACTAAAAGTTAATTCTACTACCTTAACCAGTTTTGTAATACATAATAATGCATAAAAAGACCAAAGAAGTTTATCTGTGTAGAATGATTTTCCAATTAAATATTTTTATCAACTTGTGCCATTCTAAGGAAAGTCTAACTGTAAAATATAGAGCTAATATTTACTCAATCACTTTGAAATTTATTGTGTTTTATGGTAGTGATGTCAGACAAGGAGAGGCAGCATATGGCTTAGTGGCAAGAAAGCAATAGATCTGGGACCAATAACGGCTTTGAACAATAATTCCCGCATCTTTAAAATGAGCATAATAATATCTCCCTACAAATTCAGCATGAGGATTAAGTTAAATAATCTAAGTAAAACACATAGCACAGTTACTGGCACATGAATACTGAATAAATGACATTTATTATTATGAATAATAGTACTTCTCATACAACTTCTTTAATTATCACCCAGTTTGTTCTGAATTACTTACAAACCTGGGGAAATACACAGTGTAGCAAAAGAAAAGCACAAAATGTTCTCTTTGAGATCTTTTATTTTATGAAGTATTATATATTTTGAATAAAAAGTCTTTCTCTCTTAAACAATTTTTATTATTAACTATTTTACAGATACAATCAAGTTTCCTACAGTCACTGACTTCTTATAAATTTTTCTTCCAATGTATTATAAGACACTAAAATAGGTAAAGATAACTACTAAATTATTATTGGTAATATATTATTACACATCACCATACATTGCCTAACTTTTAGAAGTTCAAATGTGCACCCCAAAATTCTCTCCAAAATTTAAGCACAAGATGCAGAAGAACAAAAGTCTGTTCGAGGTCAGAGTGGGGAGAAGGAGATAGTGCTAGAGGATGTGTATTATACAGAATGAAACACAAAAAGTAAATTAAAAGTCTGAAAAACATTACATCCAAAAGACTGTTCGACTATCTCCACTAAAATAATTTGATATTGGCAGAGATAAAAGGATAGAACTAGTTAAAAGAACTAGAAGTGAGAAATGCCACTCAAGAAAAACACTGATTATCTGTGACTACAGATAATAAACAAATCTAATTTTTAATTAAAATAACAGTTGCTAACAATGACATATGTACATCTGAGCAAGATTTTTGAAATACCATAATGGAATTATTTCACAAATCATTAATATTTTTTCAATGTTTTAAATGTATACTATACAATATTTTGAAGATACTATTAAATGACATTTGCACATAGTTATATTACGAAAATCATGATTGTGGGTATTGTTAATTGAAATCCCTGCATTGTTTAATAAAATGCAATTAATATGTTATTGGCAGCCCATCCATACCAGGGCCTTGGAAATCACACACTTATGAATACGTACTCTTAACTCACTATTCAATTTACACAAGATACAAATCATTATATCATGGATAGGACATACCATTTTATTTTCAACTCCTGCCTAATAGAACTTAATAGATCAAAATACAGGAGGGAGCTTGTTTTGATAGGAAATGACATTTGATGTGTAATTAGGGAGTGTAAGTCATTTCTAACTAATGCTGTCATACTGGAATAGCACTTTGGTTATTGTTTACTTCTACATTATCTAGCATACTATTTCTAAAATAATGCAATAGCTTACATTTTTCTGAAGTCATAACAGAAAAAGAACTTCACATATGAATTATCCAATAAATTAAGCTTTTTCCTTTAAAATACATTTTTTCTAAACTGTGTAAAGTGCTTAATTTCTCTTTCAAGGTCACATTGTATAATTATAGTTCATCTTATTTTTTGATAGTGTTAGCAATACCACTGGGCTGCATTCTGTTCTGTAAAGGAATATTGAAACCTATAGCCTATAGTTATTTGTCCATACAATCAAAGGCTCCACCTTGCTATGCTTTGACAATCCTTAGACCTATTAGAATTAAAATTGCCAGTTTTGACTTCTCACAGACACATGCCTACCAGTAAGAAATTTTCTGCTAACTCTTTAATGCACCTCTTTAATTTAGTGATATGAGGGAAAACCGAAAGACTAAGCTTGTAAGGATTTGTTGAAAAGTAAGAACAAAGAGACTTTAAATGACACTCAGAGATTTCTCCATAAGAACAAATACCATCAATGGAAGGGATTACTGTGTTTATTTACCTATATCATTGTGCCTACTTTAGTCAAAGTAGAAAAATAGATTTCTGGAAATAATATGTTTACAGAAAGTTCTGCAATTACCAGGCTCCATTTTATTAATTTTAGGACATTCAGCACTGATGCAATCAGACACATGTCTAAGCTTTCTCTCTACCTGGAGATTCTCCTCAGAATATAGATTTTCTTCCTTCGTAGTTTGCTGGTAAGGTCATCCAGGGTGCAAGATATTAGAAGTAAGAAACCCAAGTAGAACAGAATATTTTTCTTTCCATTTCTTCTAAGTAAATTTAAATTTCAGCCACATATTCTTGGGAGGACTCCCAGCTCAAATTTTTATTGGATTCACACATACATTGTCAATCCTTTGCCTTATTATTCTGCATTGTTAATTTTGGAGTTGTCATTATTCCTAAACTAGTTGGCTAATCACTGTCATTGAGTGTGAATTTTACTAACTGAACTCTGAGGATAACCCAATTTCAACGTCTTGTTTTTAAATACAAAAAAAAAGCCTACACTTATCAGATAACTCTTGATTGATACAAAATCACTTAAAAATTTGGTGAAAATGTGCATAATACCTGACTTTCCAAAAATATAATTCAAGATGTCATTGAAAAAATAGCTTGATATATTCTCTATATTTTTATTTAGTTGAAACTTCATTGAAATTTTGAAATAGTTGTGTTTATAAAGTTACAATTTCATTAAATAGAATTTTTCCCTCCATTTTGCCAATCACAGAAGCTCTTTTTTGGGGACTCACCAGATTGCACTATATAGCATCAGTTATACCATGAGCTTTGTGAGAACAGTAATTATATCTTTTCAAGTCTGTAGACTTTATTTCATGATAGAATGAACGGCAATAGTTTAAGACCTTATAAAACATTTTCTTACTCTGAGTAAACTGGCATGTAAATTGTAAGAACTTGTGGTTTTGCAGAGATTCAAATATCAAAACAAACACAACAATATTGTAAAAAGATATTTAGTCACAAATATTTAGTGTTCTATTGCAACTTTCTGTATCTCTGTTGTATTTCTATTTATCTTTAGGTTGTATTGTTTATTTTGAAGTATTTTTTTATTATTTATAAGACATCAAAATATATTTTACTAAATGTCATTAATGAGACATCAACTAAGTAAGACTTTCTCTAATTTTTTCTATAATCTCTATTTCACATTTGAAATGGCAAGGTATTGTATGTGCACCCTCTTGCCGTGGTAAAGGCACACACGTAATCAAATTTTACAAGGAGGTCAACACTCAGGTAGCAAACTATAGACCTAAACAGTAAAAAACTAAAACTAAAATTGATAAATTACTATAAAACAAGAAATGTGTAATGGGCTATTGTGATTTATGGAATTCATTTCCATTTCACATAAGCAATCTGTCTTAATACATACTACACAACCTTGCATCTGCTTTATTAAGTAGTACATTTCACATTCGGCTGTTCTAAAAGAGAAAGACAGTGTATGGGTAATGTAGCAGATCATTTTATTTTTATCAAAAGAAAAAATTTAAGCAAATATTAAAGAGGCAAAAATATAAGTACTGTTTGTTCTGTATTATTGACCTGAGTGCTGTAATCACCATTTATATAGTAACAGTCATTAAATCATACTTTGGAGATTTAGAGACATTTCATTATAGGTTGATTTCTTCATGTTTATGTAAGTATGGATATGCTTGCTCAGGAAACCCGTTTAATTAAATACAATTAATAGAATACTCTTTTTCTGCATTTTTATATACATTTATATAAATATTTATGAAACTATCTTCTAGTCTAGAAATACTGTTGTTCAGTGGAAAGCAGTCATGATGCTGACAACACCCACTGAGCATAAGCTTTTTCAAGGTAGATTTTGTTTCTTCTTGCATAAAAAATTTAGACTAGATCTCTATCATTCCTACCATAAATACCATTTTACTAGGTAAGAACATTAAAGTGAGCTGAATTTATCTGTGTAAGAAATAGATTTTGGAGCTTAATCTTATTTGATCTTTGTTACCAACGTATAAAGTAGGTAAGAGAACATTTACTCCATTTTCTACTTTTTTCCTTATGAAAACTAAAGGTCAAATGAGGTTAGGATATTTGGCTAATTTACATAGTTAATCTGCAGCAAGAAGAGGGCAAGAGCCCAGAACTCTAAAATTTAAGTCTTAGGCTCTTTCCACACACCAAGAAGTAATTATAATGGAAAAAATGATTAAGAAACTTACTAAAGATTTAGGCCTACAGTAACAAAATTAAATTCTAGATAAATAAAAATGGATATTTAAGTGGTTGTATTCCAAAAACTTGATTCCTTATTATGAATTGGAAAGCAACTCACAGTGAATTTGAAGTATTGCTTCTTAATTCAGGTCATTTTGACTTCATTCAAAGCGTTTATATTATCAATTCTTGGGGAGGGGTTATTTTGATTGTTAACTGAGAAAACTTGTAAGACAATTAGAAAATTTTACTTATTAAAAGGAAATTTAACTAAATCCTATTTTCAATTTGAAGTGCCTCCTTTAGGTTGAAAAGGACTATACTACTATTTTCTGAGTATATCCAGAAAGTTTTCTAAGTTAATGTCCTTAATTGATACTACACAGGATATAGATAAATCTACATACATGTAGATATATTAATATATATGTATATACGCACACATATACACACAGAGTAGGTCCTGCAATAATGTTGTTTTGTTCAATATCATTTTTTTATAACGCCAATGAGAAAAAATACTGATTTTTAGCCAGGGCCACCGTTTGTGTGGAGTGTGTACATTTTCCTTGTGTCTGTGTGGGTTTTCTCCAAGTACTCCAGTTTCCTCCCACATCCTAAAGATGTGCATGTTAGGTTAACTGAAATGACTAAATGGTCCCAGTCTGAGTGAGTGTGCGTGGGTGTGTGTGAGTGTGCCCTGCGAAGGGATGGTATACCGTCCAGAGTCAGTTCCTGCCTTGTATCCTGAGCTGCCGGGATAGCTCCTGCCACCTGGGACCCTGAACTGCTATAAGCAGGTAAATAATTATCTTACTTGTTTTTTATTAATCTTTCTTAAATATATATGTCACATTTATTTCAATGTTTAATATTATAAGTATTTTGAATCTTCATTTAGAAGTTTGGTGATGTTTTTGTGACCAAAAATACGCCATAGGAACTTAATTCTTATTTATATCAATTATCCTTTGGTAAAATTGATGTTGTTATATGTTGTCTCACTTAAGGTCACAGTTTCCAAGAATCTATCCCCTAATGTTAAGTGAAGACTTACTGTACTTAGTTAATAAATGATTGTTTACTTTGTAGCTACTATACTATAAGCTACAGTAGCCACGTAACTACTACTATGTGGATAAATACATAACTTTGGCAACAATAATAAAAACAGGTTAAAATATAATTATGTGCCAAATAATAACTTGACTATTTTTATCTTGTTTTAATGATTAATTCTCAGAGATGGGACATATACTGAGAGTAAAGGATCTCTATTGGAGTCACATCTACTTTACTCCAGTGGTTCTCAACAAAAGGCATTTTTACTCCCTATGTGGTGACATTTTCAAAGTGTAGAGACACTTTGGATTATCAGAACTGGCAGGCTGCTACTGCACATAGTAGGTAGAAACCAAGGATGTTGCTAAACATCCTACAACATACAGAACAGCCATAAATGTCATTGGCATGGAGAATGAGAAACACTGGCCTATTCAAACAGCTTATTATGGATTACATGTGAGATGGATTCACATAGCCCAAATAATTAGACATGTCTGCTTCAGAATCATGGCATGGCTTCCAAACTAAACAGCTACATCCAACTATATGAAAGGTTGTTCACTGGGAAAATAAACCAATAGCAGTTCCCTTGGCACAAACATCGTCATTTTGATGCATGAATGTACATAATTTTTCCTTTAGCATTCAGTCCAACATTAGTGTTACGAGATACTATATATACCAGCTTAGCAAACCACAAAATTCAAACAAGCTTTTCATTGATTTCAACCTGCAGAATTTAACTTTGAATTTCTATGGCATTTGAAACCACATATAAAATAATAATAAAAGAAAATACCCATTGAAATTTTTTATGTCTCTTACTTCTGATTTCGTTTACTTGTGAACATGAAAATTGTAGCCATCTGGATTGAAAAAGGAAATAATATCATTTCCCATTTCTAAAAAAAGAAAAATATCAGCAATAACCATAAGCATAAAGAAATAAAATTCACCAGATTTTCTCCCCTATTGCTTGAGCCTAGGGACATACTCACAGGCTGACAAGTCTGAGCTATGAACATAAACTTTGATTGTGATTTAATAAAAACACTATTTTATTTTACTTTTTATTTCAGTTCATTAATATTTTTAATTTGCACACTGCCAAAAGCATGATGGTCTCTTTCAGTTAGAAACAAATTAAACCCTCAGGGAAGGAGAAATACTACCCCCATAGGAAAAGGTCCTTCCTCAGCTTGTCAAGAAAGGCATTTCAAATTACTAGAACAATAGACTGCAAATCTCTGCTATGTAACATACCTATTCTGCAACACACTGCCATTCTTAAATATACACCCATCCTTCAGATACAACAATAGATTATAATACAATAAGGCTGTCAAAAGCTTTTTCTAGCTTATCCACTGGTCCCCAAATAACGCAAATTTTCTAGTTCCATCTGAGCATTTGAAACCCAGTAACATGCCAAACTGACCAAGAAATGCCTTAAATGTAGTATATTACCTAACAATTTTTTTAAGCTTTGATATAATATTACTTTACGGTACTTAATTTTTTTTCAATCGATTATGTGATTGCTATAGTGATGGAACTTGAAAGTTGACACCTACAATGGGTGAGGAATATACAGGAATTGATGAAAAATTATTTGCTATATTAGCCACTACTCTTGTCCAACCTGACTTGTTCTAATCCCTGATAAATAATCCTAATATTCAGCATTCGTTAATTCACATACAAACTTTTAAATAATTATAAATGGGTAAGATTATTCTACTTGATAAATGGCCCATCACACTGACATCCACATTTAGTTTTTTATTTTATTTATTTTTTTGTTGAAACAGAGTCTCACTCCTTTGCCCGGGCTAGAGTGCCGTGGCGTCAGCCTAGCTCACAGCAACCTCAAACTCCTGGGCTCAAACAATCCTCCTGCCTCAGCCACCCAAGTAGCTGGGACTACTATGCCACTATGCCCGTTTAAATTTTTTTTCTATATACATTTTTAGTTGGCCAATTAATTTCTTTCTATTTTTAGTAGAGACCGGGGTCTCACTCTTGCTCAGGCTGGTTTCGAACTCCTGACCTTGAGCTATCCACCCACCTCCACCTCTCAGAGTGCAAGGATTATAGGCATGAGCCATCATGCCCGGCCCACATTTGGTTTTTTAGAAATGAAATAATCATAGTCTTACAGCTTATTTCTCCCAGATAAATTCAGACATAAACTGTTTATTCATATTCTGAATTTCTTTAAGAAAAAAATCTTAAAGACATAAATTCTTCTTGTGTATTGTAGAAACATCACAAAATCAAAGACCACGCAAATTAGAGTGGAAAAAGGGGATCATGGCTCTGATCAGTCAGGAATGATGAGATAAAATGCATCAGGAATGCCATTTGTTCTCTCATATCTCTAGACTCCATCCTACACAGTATGAAGGACAGTGGAAAATGTGAGCCATACCTCTGTTCTTAATTACAGTGAACGCAAGGGAGAAAGACTACAAACATTTGCAAAAAAAAATTATAGCAGTCCTCTTGTGCCCAGTGCAAAATATGGTGCTCAAACCATAAATAATTAGCATTCGAAGGCTGAGTAAGATTTATTTGTGACATCGTGAGACATTATAGAACCACCAAAATTGAGCTGGCCTTTGAAAGGATGGTGAATTCAGAAAAAATAAATGCAGGACCTCATAACTCACCCTATTTCAAGAGATGAGGATATTATACAACCGATTCTATTCATGCTCTTTTCATCACGGGGCAGTAGGAGACACAAGAACAGAATATTGGTAGAACTAATCAGCATGATATTCGCAGATTTCAATAAAATTATGGCCACTTGTCTTCAATTTTATAATTCAGGGCTTTGGTGAGGCTTAGTTTCATAGGCTTCCTCATTAAACATGGGACTTCTTCCTCCAAATTGTGTCTCCACATTGTAAGTGCTGAGGTGCTCTCAAAAGAACTTCCAGGAAGATAGATCATCCTCCCTACTTTTATCTACCAGAAAGCTGGTTTTATCTTCAAAGAAGATCTTGTGCCTGAACTAGCTCATACAGAGGTATAAGTGTCATAATGACCCAAATATATCTTTCAGAACATGAGAACCATCTGAGCAAAACATTTATTGGATACAATATATGGAAATAAGCAACACAGATATGCCTCACTAAAGCTTTCTAGTTCAAAGCTGAGATAAAGTTGCATTTTTTATTCTTAATTGATATAAATGCTACTCTTACCATAGGGCTATAGCATATGTTATCACATAATTGTTTTTCAGAGAATGGTCACTAGTTTAATATATTTTTGCATAGCAACAGAACAGTTGCTCTGCTAAATCATTGCCACATTTAATATTAATGCAAAGTCAACCTGAGAGTTGCAAGGAATGACATGGGTTCTGTCCATAGTCATACAATTCTTGGCAAATGTGAAACAATGTTAAGAGTTCTTATTACTGGCATGAAACAATTTGGCATATAAATATAAAAAACAAATTATAATGACAATAACAATACCACTTCATTAGTTTAAACCAGTGAGTAAAATATTTATGTGCTCAGTAATATAACTGAAACCACTATCTACCTCTGTGCCAAAAAACCAAAGCTGTACTATATTTCTTTGGCATATCTTGCAGCTAACTTAATTCAGACTAATCCAAAGCAAAAGTGGAATAAATACTCAAAAAATGCCAAAAGAAAATATAATAAGTTTAGAATTTGAAATGAGGAAAATCTTTCCAAACATGAGATAAAATCCAGAAAGCATAAAAGATACAGTAAATTTAACTACATAAAAACTTCTGAGTGGTAAAATACATCATAAACATACTTGAAAAACAAAAATCTCTGGATGTTTTTAATATATATATATTTATTTATTTAGAAGAAGGGGGGGGTGGAGCAAGATGGCCAACTAAACCCTCCGGCCATTGTACCTCTGCAAGAACATCAACAACTATCCACACAAGAAAGCACCTTCAGAAGAACCAAAAATCAGGTAAGCAGATAAGACATCACAGTACCTGGTTTTAACTTTATGCCAAGGAAACAGACTCTGAAGAGAGCAGGAAAGACAGTATTGCATCACCTATGCCACCCCTCCCCCATCCCCCAACAGTACATTGCCAGCAACCCCTGGGGCTGGGGGTGGGGTGGGGGGATAATCTGTGTGCTGGGAGGGAGGAGATTGAAGTGACTGTGGGATTAAGCACTGGAACTCAGGGCCACCCTGTGCTGCCACAGGGCGACACAACACAGGGCAGCATTTTCCAACACCAAAAGACAGAGCATTTAGACCAACTCTGCCAGGGGGAATCCTCTATTCCAGCAACAGAAACCTGAGTTCAGACTATCCCCACCATCAGCTGAGAGAGTAGCCTGAGGCTCAGAATCAATTTGAAAGGCAATCAGGCCACAAAGTCTGCAGTGCCTGGGCAGGTCTTGAGGATGTGCTGGCTCAAAGCCAGTGGATTTGGGGTGCACGTGACCCAGTGAAACATCAGTGGTGGTGGCCAAAGCAGTATCAAATAAAAGAAATCATTATATCAAAAAGATATCAGAACTTGTATGTTTATTATAGCACAATTCACAATAGCAAAGATTTGGAATCAACCTGTGTCTGTTAACTGATGATTGAATAAAGAAAATGTGTGCTCTCTATATGTGTGTGTGTGTGTGTGTGTGTACACACACACACACACACACACACACACACACACGCCCCATGGAGTACTAAGCCATAGAAAAGAATAAAATCGTGTTTTTAGCATCAACTTGGATGAAACTTGAGGCCATTATCCTAAGTGAAGCGACTCAGGAATGGACAATCAAATTCCACATGTTCTCACTTATTAATGGTAGTTAAACAATGTGTATGCATTGACATACAGAATGAAATAATAGACACTGAAGACTCCAAAAGGCGGGAGGGTGGTGAGGGTTGAAAAATTACTTATATTGGGTACAATGTACACTATTCGGAAGATGAGTACAATAAAAGCTCAGGCTTCACTAATATGCAATATATCCACATGTGATAACAAAACTATACTTCTAACCCTAAATCTATAAAAATAAATTATAAATGTGTAAAGTGGGATGTTTTGATTACTTTCTTCCTGTGGTATGCATACATTTACTATACTGCAATTTATGATTTATTGCCCCTATTATATTGTGGACAACTTGAAGGCAGGTAGTATATTTTCCAACTCTGAGTCCTCAAGGTTTGACACTGATTGGCACATTCTCAATACTCTGTAAATGTTTGTTGAATTGACATGTTGATTAACTGACTTCTAAGTCCCTGCAGCAATGACATGTTAATAATGTCTCTATCATTCCACAGCATTCTTGACAAAAAGCTGTATTAGTGCCTTGGCTGGAGCTGAGAAATAAAAAAAATGAGGATAATATTCCATACAAATAAAAAGATAAAGTGGATAGGTTTAGTTGATTTCTGAAATCAGAGAACACCTGTTCCAATCCAGTACAACTAGAAAAAGATAAAATACACAATTAAATCTGTGCAAATCCTCAACTTCCAAAAGAATCTAGATACAGATACTTGATATTAATAGATAGAGAAAATATATCACACTATTAAAAGAAAGTATTCATTTATAACAATGAGCTCTTTCACTTCAGTAAGAAAAGAATCATATTTTTAAAATTCTATTTCAAACAGATGTTAATCAGGCCTCAAAACTGTTCTGAATAGCAATTTTCACAGAATTTGTAATTCATAAAAATGGGTTTTTTTAAATAATCAAAACAGGTGCTAACAAGCTTTTTCATTAATTCATCTTTTAAAATAAGAATGTATAAAACTCACTCGTTTTGTTTACTTTCGTGGCAATTTCAACCGGGGTCTAACAAGTTCAGTTTTAAAAATAACAGATGTGGATGCATTTATTCAAAACAAAGATGTCCAGTGATCCCAGGGGATAGCTTTATTATGAATATAGAGTACTTACTCCATAACCTCAGCCCTGCAAGTCTTTGACAATTTAAAGGATGATGGGAAGGAAGAACAAGCGAGTTTTCTGAGCGGTGGATGGAAGCAATTACTCTAAGCATGGTAAACCCTTCCTTTTGGTTTACCAGACACTCACTCCATTTGTAAAAAGAATATGGGAACATACAAACCACTTGATACTCCCATCTGTGAAACACTTATGGCAAAAAATGAATATTGTAGGAAGCAAAAAATAAATAAATAAAATTAGCATTGGAAAAACTTGAAATAAAAGACCCATTTTTTTCTAAGTAAATCTAAGTATAAATTAAAATTATCCCCAATATTCAAAAAAATGCCCCTACAAAATTGTCTTATACAACTGTGGTGAACTGAGCATTGTTGTTAAACCATGCCAGGTCAAGGGATTGCACCCTTTTGTATTATGGAAAAAGGAGACCAAATAGTGTACATTTTACAAGTATAACATGTTTCTTTAGTTTTTCAAGAAGTAGACATCAAAATAAATACAAAATACAAAATAAAAACTTCAGTTATCCATTGGCATCCCTTAAAGAAAGTACACCAAACTATTTTCCTTTTTTAAGAAAAAATGACATTGAAAACATGAGCACGAAACAAGATGGTCAACATTAAAGACGGAACGCCATCATGCTACCAGGAGTTTCATGCTCAGCTCTGTATGAGATAGAGTACTCTATATGAAACTGGTGAGAAGACATCTTATGATTGTTTAATAGGTACAAAAAAGGGGGTGAGGAGCGAGCCTTTTTATCCAAAATACATCTTGAGAATTACAAATAATTTACACCTATACTCTCATGTTAGAGATGAGAAATCTAAGACCAAGACACTTTAAACTGTTAAAAGTCACAGAAGTCAGTGATAGAACTGGCCTACAACCTGAATCTCAAGGAAACACGAAGAGGTTACTGGAGCAAATATCATTTCCACAGCCATACATGTTCAAACCAAGAATAAGTCATTCAGTGTTTCAAATTCCTACTTACTTAAGGACATGAGGGGAAAAGTCTGAAGTCAGGACACACTTGGAAAATCTGGGCAGTGTACTAAATATATAGAGAATGACTGTGTATTGCTTTGAATTCATAGTGATTGGATAACTTGAAAGATGTAACAGAATCTCCACACATGACTCCTACTCCCATACAGGTGACTCCTATTGAGAAAATCTGGCTTCATTTGCTGCATTAAAACAGTGGGTTTCATTTGCTGCATTAAAACAGCATTCAGGAAGTTGCAAAAGAGGATAATTATGAAGTATCTTCAAAGAAGACATCTAAGATTTTACTTATTAAATTTTAAAATTATAAAATATATGCTAAAAATAAAGACTGTGAAATAATAACATAAAATAGATCCCCTAAAAATTAAGCTAACTGTGACAAAAAGAGAAGAGAGGGTATAGACCATACTATTTTTAATGAGAGAAAAAAATAGTCTTTCCTCTTAATAGAAATCAATCTGAAGAAGACCATACCACAACAAAACTGGAATTACATGTCTCTATTCCATACGGGGAACACGTTCAACCACTAGGGACTTGATCTAGCTTCCGTTGTCAAAGCACAATTTTTTACCTCAACACCAAAGACTTGTCAAGTGGATAGGAAAAGCCCACAGTTTTCTAAGATGGAGTGATATTATTATGGGAGTTAAATGTGCAAGTTCACCAATGTCTTTGCCAATCTAACTTCAGGATTCTGGAATGATAATGCCACATGTTTCAACTCTCCCTGACAGTTATTTAAGAGACAGATGCTGAAGTGGCATGAGTCCTTCTTGCCAAAACCTCAGCATTACAATGACAAATGGTAACACTTCAGGAAACTGCAGTGTATCTCCTTTTTTTAAACTATTTTTTACAAGACAATTATTCCTTCAAAGTAACACTCATAACAAACTTGGTCATATCTTTAATGTTAGACGTTCCGTTCTAAGTCTTTCCTAGCAGGAGACATCTTTCAGAGAAGCAGATGACTTCAAGACAATCATACAAGAGGCAAGACAGAAACCAGCCCATCTAGTAGGAAGAGTGATATAATAACTACATGGCTTCCAAAGTATGAAACATCAGACATAATTTGATTTGTTACAATTCAGTGAGAAAAATTTTATCAACAGCTTACACATTTATTAAACAGAATGTTGACATGTCATATTAAAAAAAAAATATTATGCCAGGATTAATCTTCTATTAGAATCTACCAGAACCTCCTTGGTGATCTCCATTCCATCCTATACCACCAAAGTCCTCACTTTCAGATATCCACATGGTAACACTGAGATGCCAACCTTAAGTGGCTCCCAGTCTACAAACCAGTACACTTTAGGATATAACGGGCATCTCAGAAGCAAGGAATGCAGCTGAAATGGAATTCCCATTTAGGAGTAGGTGGCCATAGGCAGGACGGTGTAAAATCCTCCATCTATGCACTGCTATTAGCATAGCTCCATTCCCTTAAAGCTCCCTCCCCTCACCACCACCTACCATTGTACCTTTAGGAAGATGCTGTGATATTTTTTAAGCATAACTTTTAAAAATCACTTTAACTATCTATATAGCCTATTGTAAAATTTTATGTAACGTGAGGTTGTATAAGAAAAGATCAAATAAACATTCAAAGCAATGGTTGGTGGTTGTGGCAAAAATCAATACGTGCCAAAAACCACAAATACAGATGTATGACATCATACAAACCTGAAAATTAGTGGTCATTTGGGGGAAACTGCTTTCAATATGTTATTAATGGAACTATTTTATTAGTAGAAAGAAGATTTAAATGAGGAAGTAAAATATAAATATTTGTGATGTAATGAGTCTAATGACAGCCAAATGTGGATAAAACATTTTGTGCCCATGAAAAGAAATCAGATTAACAGGCAAAGATGCTTACTTGACACTGAATCAATATTAACTTCAGAAAATGATGAAAACAAAACTATGTAAAGGTTACTAACAAAGATGCATACTCAAATTTTTTTTCAGAAAAATTAAACATATTTTGTAACATTGCCTTTCTTTAATCTCAGTCACTTATTACTCCTTTATGTTTCCCTACTCCTTATTACTGAAATTGTAAAAGACATCTTCCACTATATATCTCCCACTCACAAAAAAGGTAAACCAATTCACCATCAACTAGAAAATAGTAGTAACACATGGAAAGGCACCTTCATATGTCTCAGTATGTTTGGGGGCAACTTTTCAAAGTACATATCTCTCTTCGACATATTGTTTGTATTGCAAGAGTGGTATTCAGGCTTGGGCAAAGTGATTGTTTCAGCACTCTCTCAAAAACAAAGGGATGAGGATGAAAAGCTGATGGGAGCATCAACTCTCAATTATAGAGTTTTCCTAGAGTCAGGAAAATAGACAGTAAAGTCCAGTGTTCTGAATACCCAAAATAAAGAGGTAACATATAAGAACAGAGAATAATAAATAGGAAGTTTTTAAAAATTAGGAAAAAAAAACTATTTGGGTAGTATTTCTATTTTGGTGAACACCTGGAGAAGAACTGCTTGATTTAGGACAGGAGGCAAGAAATCACAAAAGGAATGTGTGCTTAATTAACCAAAAAACATTCTTTCCATATATTAGCACTATGATAGATAAGATAATGTCAGATTTATTAGAATCACTATTCAAATTGTTTTCATAAAAGCATTTGTTAATATTCTATGTCAGATGAAAATGATTAAAATAAAGAAGTAGATAATTTAGGTTTCCACTAACAGAATACTCTTCCATGTAGTCCAACTATTGATACTAGTGGAGGCCAGCTACTCAGGACTATTATAGCAAATCTGTAAGTCCTATTGCCACCCTCAGGGGCAAACTGCTAACATAAAATTTTTTTGCTTAATGCCAGGGAAACATGTTTAAACACTAGTAGTCCTCCAAAAATTGAGCATGTTGCCCTGTGAAGATTTTTTGAACTCCATTTTGAAGGTGAAATTAAGTGAGAGGAGCAAGCAGATACTTGGTGAATGGAACCATTTCAAGTTGGACCGAATCCCAGATGGAAGAACTCTGATTCTTCTGAGTTGAATAAACTTTATAGAGATAGATTTTAATGTCCCATGACTATTTTAGAGACTATTAATGATGGACACAAAGTACTTTATTAGGCATAATTTGTTGTGCCCCCTTGCTTAGTAATAAACTGGAATCCTTTTGATTTCAGGTAATTGTACACAATTATTTTTGATCTGCAGTCCTAAGTGTAAAGAAGTTATGCTTAACTAATTAGCTGCTGTAGAAATGAAGTTAGTTGGCATGTCGGTGGCATTTAAATTAGCATGGCTGTTAAAAAGTAAAAATGAAATAGCATAGGGAGGCTTCCACTACGAAAGGCAAAAAAAAAAAAAAAAAAACCAAAGACATAGCAGGGGGTGTTTTTCAGGTCATTCTAAAAAGTAAGGGAAGAGCTGAACATAGATAACTCTAACCACCACACTGAAATAAAATCATTTAAGACCCAGTGACTCCTTTAACTTAGGAAATGATTGTTATCTGATCTTTAACATGGATTGTTGCTTAATGACAGTTAAGATTAAAGAATTTAAAGTATTATTACAAGAATGCTGCTCATTTTTCAATTAGAAAGTAGACTATTTTGAATTTAGATATAGTGTCTTGTATTTTTTTCCTATTTCATGTTTGGTTCATTTAATAACATTAAGTAAGTGAATAATAGCTGATTTTTATTAAATTTTTTAGTATGAATTTTCCCAAGGCTTTTGCTTTAGAGGCCAAAGTTATTTGTTATGCCAAGCAAATTAATTTCTATGTTTTTTAGTAGAGATGGGGTCTCGCTCTTGCTCAGGCTGGTCTCAAACTCCTGAGCTCAATCTGCCCACCTCGGCCTCCCAGAGTGCTAGGATTACAGGCATGAGCCACTGCACCCGGCCAATGCCAAACAAATTAGATGTACTCCAGATTATTTGGTGAAAGTCAGGAGAGAACTAACTATTTCAAAGTCAAAAATAAAATTGCCAAAATATGCCTATAGAAACATGGCTCTAGATTTCAGAATTACCCAAATGCTGTAGTACCGATTTTCCCATAGACCATTTGATTAGTTTGGGCAGGCTTTATGCTGCTATAACAAAACAAAACAAAAAGGTAACTCATAGCTTAAGACAACAGAATTCATCTCTCATTCATATAAGTAAGCTATGGAGCTGGGAGAATCTCCACAACAGCTGTCTTCCATCAGGTGACTTGGGGTCAGGATGGTTCAATCATGTGGCTCTACTATCTCAAAGTGATGCCTCCTTTACAATCTCCTCTGCAGAGGAAGAGATATTCTGAAAAATCTCTCTGAAAAACCACCCAGAAGCTTTTCACCTCCTCTGCACAGAAATGATATACTTCAATTCCATTTTCCCTTGGCCAGAAGAAATCCCAGGATCCCACCTAACTTCATGGTGGCAGGAAAATATAATCTCCCATATGTTCAAGAAAGAAAAGAAATTCAAATATTGATGCACACTAATAGTATCTCACACAGCATCTTCATGATTTCCAATAACCTGCTATCCCATCAAGTTAAAAGGAAATAATCAAAGGCCTAAAGCAAATGTTAATA
This sequence comes from Lepilemur ruficaudatus, assembly GCA_963574885.1. Taxonomy (NCBI): domain Eukaryota; kingdom Metazoa; phylum Chordata; class Mammalia; order Primates; family Lepilemuridae; genus Lepilemur; species Lepilemur ruficaudatus. The sequence goes on from CAUYRT010011615.1 coordinate 118,801, forward strand.
ATTTCATTCAATAACAATTTTAAAAAGTAGTAAACAAAAGCACCTAATTATGTAGAAGACATAAAATGAAGGTCCTTGAAGTCAAGGTCATGTCATATAATTTTTATGTTACTTAATCCCTATCAGATTATTTGCACAAAATTGTTAATGAACTGTAAGAAAATAAATCAAATTCATGAAAGTATGATTCCTTCCTTTGGTCTCTGAATATGTGATTCATGTTCACACCATGACAATCTATATCAGGACAGGATACTAAGAGTGATAATAATGTTAATAACTGTGTATTATTTTATAATTTACAAAGTGCTTTTATACACTATGCTCTCCAATTCAAGACTGTGAAGTAGACACGTGTGTGTGTGTGTGTGGTTTGTTCCTTCCAATTTATATACACAATGTAACAAACTTAGAAAACTTACAGTATTTTAACACAAAACATTTTTGAGGGGAGAGTACCTTAAAACATCAGCATATTTTGGTATACATTGAAGATATATATATATATTTAATTCTCTAGAGACAGCACTCAATTCTGGGAAAATGCAATACACTACAGTTGACTAATTTGCATTATTTGAAAGAAATCTTATGACTAATGTTAAGCACATGAACGTAATTTGCAAGTTACCTGTAATATGTTAAAAAAAAATCAGGATGGCTAAAGTTGCATAAAATTTGCATTAAAAAACTAAGCACACTAATGAGAAAATGAAGCATTCATTAATCATCATTGTCCAACTGCAGAAGGATTCAGTGGGTTTCCACAGATTTCGATTCACTTATTAATGACTTGGTTTTACATATATAAAAGATATATGCATACATATATCCAAAATGGGCTGTGACAATTTACTTCCCTTTGGATTTAAAGCAAGCTGCTTTGGATTTTTTCTCAAATAATTGTAAGGGTGCAAAAGATAAAAATCTCATTTTAACCACTAATGTACCAACTTTCCTAAGGACCCTAGATTAGGATTATTACTCAAGTATACATAGAATTGGGTTTTCCTGGTACCTTACTGAGGTAATGGCATCTCAGTGCAGTCTTTGAAGTCCAAAGAGATAGATTAAAAGCTCAGCATCTTGGTTAACAATGTGACTGTGGATAAACCAACCAGCCTCTCTGATCATTAATCTCCTCATCTCTCAAATGGTACCAAAACACCCTCCTCAAAGTATGACTGTAAGTCTGAAATGAGAGTACCTAGCATTGCACCTGATACACTGTGAATGCTTGAATTCAAATTTCCTTCCACTATACATCATTGTGCATATGCTACTATTTTGACCTCTTAAAAGGTCCAAACTCCAGGTGCGGAAAATAAAATTCATGAAGTGGAAAAAATTGCTGCAATTACACAGATACAAAATTCAGTGAATTTTAAACATTAAACACATTTACCTTATTTAAGGGAAAAACGGCTGCAATAAGATTTTCTGTACATATTTCAACTTCTATGTGGGGAACGTTAGTTGAAGTGCATTTTTACTACTGGAATTCAGTTCCAGAGTAAATATTATTTTTTAGCCTGAGAGTTATACCATAATTGAATATATTTCAAGATATTTAATTTTTAATATAAGTTTGCATATTATCATTTATATTTCAAAACTACTCTGGTTTACATTTTCCATTTATTTTCTTTTCTCTCAAATTATACTCTAAAAACACAGTTTTCTAGAGTATGTCATCATAATTCAGATTTTTTTTCAGGTAATATTGATAATCCTTCATGTTCATGTTATTTCTTTGAAAATCATAATTTGACATAAGCAAATAATTGCAGAAATAAAAATTGGAGTTTGATTGTTTTTAAGTGGAGATGCATTGTTACCTCATTTAACAAGCTCACAAAATTGATGAGTAGAAAATATGCATTTACTAGAAAAACAACGAAAGAACCTTAGAACATATGACAGAATGAAGTAAAGTGCTAAACCTTGCAGATCCTGAAAACAAAGAGTTCGGGGAAAGTGGGAATTAAACTACAATATTTAAAACAGTAAACATTTTCAAGAGAAAGTGAGACTTGAATTTGGCCTTGAGGAATGAATATGAAGTGGGTATGTGGGCAGACATGGAAGATCATTCACAGAAGCAGAAACAGTGATGGTGGGGCTGTGAGAGGGAAGAACAGAACAACCTTATTACCTTTAAGGGTCCTGGTATGTGCTGAAGCAGCACTTCTTCTGGGTGAGTGTGACAATTCTCAATTACACCTTGTATGTTAGACTGAGGAGGAAAAACTTACAAGAAATACGGTGGGATAAATATGGGAAGAAGGGTTGTTTTAGAATTGATCGTCTGTAAGTTTTATTAGACATGGATTAGAAATGAGACATTAATGAATTAGAGGAGGACCCACAATATCATTGTGCCCGTCTAGAAGAACACACCGACAATTTAATGATGAAAGGTGGAATTTAGATGAAAGGATAGTTACAGGAGGAAGATCCAGATCCAACTTGTACAACGAAGAAAAGGTTTAGGATGGGAACAATGTGCAGGCACTCGAGGATTTGTTATGACGAAAATGGGGAGACAAAATTTCCACTATCCATAAGATCCAGCCTCCCCAATAAATGCTTCAGCAACGCTTTCATTTGCAGAACGGACTGAGAGAAAAGAGAGGCTGACCCTTATAGTGAGGATGGATATTGGCTGAGAATTTGATCAGGACTTTTAAAAATTATTAAGGAAAATATAACATCAAGTTTCTGTTGTTCCTATTTGGCTACATATGAAGCACTGAATTCATCATTGTGAACAGATGTTTCTTTGGGAAAATTTTCTATGTATCCTATCCAGAGGTAATGCAAAATTCTACTCACACCCAATAAAAGTCTGTGCAATGAAGGGCACAATAAAGAGAAACGTGCCTTCACTATGAGCTAGGTAAAGCTCTGACAGCTTATTTTAATATTATTTATTCTTCATTTATCTCACAAGGCTCAAATATAGGAAATAAGATAGAGATAAAGCATGATAAAGTGGATGCAGACCCCAACAGTGTCGAGTTGTGCACTGATATTGAGGAGAGAGACTACGCACAAACCCCCAAGAAAAAGGCATGGTCTAATGGCTTTCAGTGGTGATGAAATATGACACCCACGTTTAAGTTTTTCTTTTGTGTGCTGTAATTCTGCATGTTACTGTTTGGTGGGAGGTGTGGAATTGAAAGACAGAAGCAGCATGGAAATAAGATGATCATAAGATATTAGTTGAGAAACCCTAAGACGTATTTGGGAGGGAAAGATAACAGACAGCAACACAAAGAGATGCCGACCTCCCACCACTCTCCCACTCTAATCCAGCAATACCTGTCATTACTGAAGAACGGGGTATAAGACTGTTTACCTGCCACTCGTCAAGTTAGAGCTTCATATTATTCTTGATTCAGATAGAAAGAGTCACCCAATCAGGAAAGTAGGGACCCTCCAACTACACAGAAATCTAAACTAGAGATTTCTTTAGAATATTAAATAAGAGAAAAATAGATAAAATGTATTTTATAATCTTGCAAAGATTCAGAACATGGTAGGATCCCAATGCATGAATTTGAATATGAGCAATATTTTAATACTATCTGGAGAAAAAAAAGACTGGGTGGAGTCAAACATAAATACAAAGCTGCTATTTGGAAAAATATACAACTTCACAGAAAATCTTTTATCTCACCATTCATCCTTTTTAGTTAAACAGTATGTCTTTACCAGGCCTATAAGATACATGCCAGGCAAATGCTATCAGAGTTTTAAGAGTTTCCGTGTGGAAAAGAACAGTGCCTTTATTGTGCTTCTAGCTTTACAATATATAAACTATAGTGCCAACATTGTACCACTGAGTAACTTTTAAAAGCCCAGTTATCATCTCCGCTGTGGTTCTTATCTTGCTTTTGCATTTGATCTATTTTAAAAGAAATTTTTTCAAATTGTTGCTTTCTGCATTTTACCTGCATAATCCTCTTTCCTGTTGCAGCCTCTTTCAGTGGTCGTTTTTTGTTTCCTTAAGAAACAAATTCTTCTCTTGTTTAGAATATTCTCCTGATTGTTGAAGTTAAATCTCCAAGAAGTATCTCGACTTATCCGATCACCTGACATGGGTTAAGATGCAATTGACTTTTTTCCGCTGGCCTGATGAGGTTCAAACTCAGAGGATGTAAATGAGGCCAGAATTTTTAAAAAAGAATTAAGCTTGTGATAAGAAGAAAAACATCCTCTAAAGATTAGTAGCAAGGGAAATAAAAATATCAGAAGGCTGACAGTCCCATAGAAAAAAGTGTCTTACCAAGTTTTTGAAGTCACCGGATGATCCAGAAGTCCAAGCCTAATAAAAAGCAAAACAAGATGTTTTAGTTTATAGTTAAAAAAAAAAAACAGGCTAATAAAATCTTACAATTCTACAGCATTATTACATTTACAAGTATTGCAAATTGAAGAAATTCTTTAAGAAAAAATTTTCCTAGATGAAAATTTCACTTAAACTGAAGTGTTTATTTAACTTCATATCGTGCCATGAAAACAAACAAAAAAGGAAACACAGTCTAGCTCCAGAAAATAATTTTCCAATTATTCAGGTGACTATAAGAATTCACTTAATTCTCAAAGTTCTCAAAGAAGCAAGAATACTATAAATGTATTTGAAATTTTTTAATATTTAAGACAGACATTTAATTTTCTTATGGGAAAAGCAGACCTATTTTTTTCTTTATTGGAGTATAATTTACATACCATGCCATTACTCCATTTTAAGTGTATAATTAAATGATTATTAGTAAATTTACCAAGCTGTACAGCTATTCACATAAATCAGTTTTAGAAGATTTCCTTCCTCCTATTGAGACCCCCAATTCCCTTCCGCAACTACATTTCAAGCATGCCCCTCTCCTCCACGATGCTCACCACATCCCTCGGATGTGGGTCTACCCCCCGCCCCCCGGATCCCTAGTGATAAGAGCATAAGACATTCTATAATAAAGACATCTGCAGCAGACTCATTTTTAAAAACTTGTCCCATTTTTCAGGCCTTTGCTGACTATCAGACAGTAATTAGTTTTGGCTTTGATTCATTTTGAAAAGTAAATCCATTGAAGATGTAATGACAAAATGAAAGATTTTTAAATATTAAAATGCAGCCCCTATTTTTTAAAGGCATTTGAAGTTCAAATGGAAGGCAGTATCTGAACAGTCCAAATTCCCAAGAGAAGACCCCACACTGCCATGGGATGCAAAGGTTTTATAAATGTTGTCTTCTGTAAAGGCAACGGCAAACATTGTGAGGCCTTTGGCAAATACGCCTGCCTGCCTCTGTGTTTGAGTAGAAATATTGAACTTCTAACCATTATTATTATAAAATAAAGGAGATTATTTTTAAAACATTTGATAATACCCTTTTCCTTTTGCCTTGGGAATCAAGGCTGGAATTACATACTGTATTACTGTATGAGTATTTAAACACATATCTCTCTTTGAAAGAGAATGGAGAACACAATAAATGTGGAAAGGAGATGACACTATTGTGCGTGTAAATATGTACCCGCACCTTATTGTCAGGAAGTTTAAGTTTGGCTATTTCTGTCTTGCCAGATTAATCTCTATAATGTTAGACCACTAATGGGTGAAAGATCACCCAGAATTAAGCTATGAAAACATCTCTAAATTGGGGGTCGTGGCTCACTCCTGTAATCCCAGCAATTTGGGAGGCTGAGATGGGAAGATGGCTTGAGGCCAGGAGTTTGAGAGCAATCTGGGCAATACAGCAAGATACTGTCTCTATGAAAATAAGAAAAACTAGCCAGGTGTGGTAGTGCACACCTGTAGTCCCAGTTACTCAGAAGCCTGTAGCAAGAGGATCACTAGAGCCCAGGAGTTCAAGGCAACAATGAGCTATGATGATGCCATTGTACTTCAGCTTGGGCAACAAAGCAAGATCTTATCTCTAAAAAATTTAAAAACATAAACAAAAACTGTCTTCCTTCTTTAGGGCCTAGAATCACTTGAGAAGATAAATAGTTCATTTCTGAAAAATGGATCATTAGAGAAATAACAGTAGAAAAAAACAGTTCACTTGTGAAGAGTAAGTAATGGATCTTGCTATATTGTGAAACAGCTCACTGAATTCTCTAGCCCAGCTTCAAAGGTATAAAGTAGATGATCTATTACCTGGAAGCCTGTGTCCCTGGATCTTAGTTCTGCTCATTATGGCCACAGAAAATGTCTGGTAAAATTTCTTTCCATCTTTTTAAGTTATTTCTTCATTGTGACTTATAAGACACAAAGGAATCTTGCAAAAGTACAAATATACGTAACTCAATAAATTATCAAAAGTGAATGTCATATAATGGCTACCCAAAGAACTTGCACATGGCCAACACATAGAAGCCTATGGTTTGTCCTGCCATACAATATATGTATATACATGGATGCGTGTGCATGGGTTTGTAGTAATACTGTATAAATTCCACAAGTTATCACAATTTTGCATAGCATACTGATTATGCATTGCCAGGAAGGACCATCCTTTGTCCACTTTGTAATAGGGCTATTAGTTTTTTTTTTGCTTGCCAATCCTTTGAACATATCATGTAATGGCACTGAACATATTGTATAGTGTAATCTCAATAAACTATTAATTATAAATATTTGTCAATGTTTTCAGATTTGTCAGTCTATGGTTTTGACTTAGTTTTGAATTACATGTCATTATAATCATATACTGTATATTCTCCTGTGTCTAGGTTCTTTCCCTTAACATCTTATTTCATTCATCTTAGTGCTTGTAATTGTAGTTAGTATTCTATTGGATGAATATTCCACAATTTATATATTAAATCCATTATTCACGGATATGTGGACTGTTTCCACTTTGGGTTATTATGAATTATTATGAGAATCCTTTCCTATATGTATTTCTGTTGAATACTTCCTAGGAGTAAAGTTACTAAAAGTCAGAAAATGTACCTATGTTTTACTTTGGCAAATAAAGCAGTGTATGAAAGTTATCATGGTTGTACAATTTTATCAGAAAATATTTATATTTTGCTTAATTTTAGCCATCTGTTTACTGTGTAGCATATTATTGTCCATTTAATTTACATTTCCTTGGTTACTAACAAGTTTTAGCACATTTCTGTATATTTATTAGTCACAAGGTTCTTTTCAATTTTTTTTTTTTTTTTTTTTACCTACTCCGTATGAGTTGTCTTTTCCTTGTTGATCTGTAGAAGTTCTTTATGTATTCTAGATATGAGTCTTTTGCTGGTTGTATGTTGTGAAAATACGTTTTGAACTCCATGGCTTGCTCTTTTACTCACACATAATGTTCAACTCTTATGTTGAACATTAATTCTTAATTTTAATGCAGTGAAATCTAACCATCTTTTTATGTTTCTTTTTATGTCCTGTTTATTGCATAGTCGTATATACTCTGCTCGCTTCTGAAAGATTTTTGTTATGATTCTTTTTGCATTTCACATCTAATCCAAAGATCTACCTGAAATTGGTGTTTTGTGCATTGTGAGTCATCTCCTTTTCTACAGAGAAAGATATTACAGAAATAAAGAAGTTTCTGTTGTCTTCTAAAGGAGTACATGTATTTCAAGGCCTGGAAGAGAGGGAAGGAGCGTTCTAGGGAGTGGTTCCTGACAGAGGTGCAGTGGGGCTTCACCAGACCACCTGGGGGCACATGCTTCAACACTATCGACAAGTTCAGTCCAGGTTCATGATTTTCCAGATAAAACTAATATGGGGTTAAAGGAAAAACCCTCCTAAGGAGGTATGTTTCATAGGATAAACATTTCTGTATCCAGAGTTTGTGGCAGCAGTTGGCACAGCACAGAACTTAGTATGAGTGCTCACAAGAGAGCGTGTGAGCCATGTCATAAGACAGAATCCATATTTATTACAGCAACATGGCTGGAAACTAAAAAGTTTTGAATATACCATTTGGGAGGGGGGAAAGGCACCTCGGATTATACCTAGTAACTCAAGCTGCCAGTATTACAAGTTTCTAAACTTAGTAATATAGCCAGAAAGTTTCAAAGACACTCTCTGAGAAGGAAATAGAAGGGTAGGTAGATTTCTTCTGAGACATAGTCAATGTAGTATGATTAAGCTTATGACAGAAAAGATCTCACAGGAGTCCCCAGGTTTGGGAATCTAGACAACAGGCATGGAATGAATGGCATCTTAACAAAGTCGATACAAGCAAGATTTTACTGTAATACATTCTTTCCACCAGTTACCACGGACTCTCTAGTTTACTGCTGTCGGATGTTCGGTTGGTTTGTTTTTCAAACTTGGTGCAAATTAAGCTAGTCCTGTAATCATCTTGTGTATCCTATTAACTTTCTGTACCTTTTATTAATAAAAAATGGGACTCTACTCTAAAGGAATCTGCATATTTGCCTGAATGTCCACACTAAGATTGTTCTTTTTGTTTGTTTGCTTTGTTTTTTGTTTTTGTTTGTTTGTTTGTTTTTTGAGACATATTCTCACTTTGTCACCCTGGCTAGAGTGCAGTAGAGTCATCATAGCTCACTGCAACCTCCAACTCCTAGGCTCAAGGAATCCTTCTACCTTAGCCTCCTGAGTAGCTGGGACTACAGGCACATGCTGCCATTCCCTGCTAATTTTTCTAATTTTTGTAGAGAAGGGGTCTTGCCCTTGCTCAGGCTGGTCTTGAACTCCTGGCTTCAAGCGATCCTCCTGCCTTGGGCTCCCAGAGTGCTAAGATTATAGGAGTGAGCCACTGTGCCCAATCAGCACTGTCCTTAATAACAATAATAAAGGGGGACAATGATCCATAGAAGTGTTTAATAAATTGTGTCATATTCTATCAATGAGCTTCAGCTACATCCATTAACATAGATGACTCATAACTGAGGCTATCAAAAGAAAGAAGACAGAAGATCATGTCCAGCATAGTTCAATTTATTTCAAAAACAGGGAAAACTAAACAATATAATGTAAGGGTTACAAACATAAATAATAAAAACTATAGAGAATAACAGAATGTGAGAAGGAACACTTCTGAGGTACTAAAGAAACTACAACCAATTTCAATGAATGATAGCTGGTGAAGACACCCACACTGCTTGAGAATCAGAGCAGTTACCTGGCTGGCTGGCTGGGCAAAAACTCTGATTTTGGCCTTTGATTTCATTGGACTTTAGCTTAGGAATTTGGGCCTTTGATTTGCTTGGACTTTTACATAACAAGGTGATTTAATTTGGGTATTTAAATCAACCAGTAGAAATGTAATAATGGAAGAGTTATATTGTCCACATTTGGGGCTTTCAGTTATCAGAGAAATTGTTGTGTATATACTGATATTTATTATGCTATAATCTATATTTGACAACATGGCGAGAGGATGTAGACTAACTCCATTCATCGCCTTCCCTCTTGTTTTCATGAGTGTCTTCATTAGAACAATACACCTGGCCTTCTTCCCCACTCCCCTGATCCCAAAGTCTGAGAAGACACTGGACACATCCAGCTGAGTGCCCTCTGGACTCTTGTGTCTTTCAATGCCAGTCAGTCTTCATATCTCAATCAATTTCTCTGATGCCATGTGATTAGCCTTCAGGCGCTGACTCAGCCCTGTTAGGGAGGACTTTGGTTGCTCAGCTGCAACAATGATGAGGTTGAAAAGTGTATTTAACTCACCGATGGGGTATTAAGCCTTTCTGCCCACACCTCTAAAACCACATTTTACAATCAATCATCTTTATGATAAAACTGGCTATTTGACTTCTATTTGTCTGTCTCCTGGGTCTTAATTCTGAATTGATTCCAAGCTCAGGAGGGGGAGAACAAGATATTATTTATTGATTCCCTAAGCCCTAAGAGCAGTGACTATAATAAAACACTGGATGACATTATCAGATATTTATTATTATCAAACATTATTTAACAGTCTTAATTCCTTTCCTGACTTCATAACAAGACAATATTCTATATAGAATCTACAAAGTGTATACACCCCAGGGTCAGTGTAAAAAATGTGTCTTTTTAATAACAAATCATTTTCTTGTGCTCTAATTTTTTTTTAAAGGAAGGAAAGCCTCAGGAAGGGATTTATATTAAGAGTCTGACAGCTCATTTAGAAAACTCATAGGGCAAAAGTTAGGAGTATAGTTATTAGAACAATTATCAGTTTAGTAACTCTTCTCCCCTTATTCCACTTTATCCATCAAAAGAAGAAGAAAAATAATAAGCTGAATTAAGTTGAAGTTGGATTCAGCCAAGGTCAACTTCAAATAACCAGCAATGAATCTTTCACTGCCTATATTAAATAATAAAGTATGCTCATATGTTGACTAATGTGTGTCAAACTACTTGCACAGCACTTCGTAAGAAATAGCTCTGGGATTTTGGACATGAGTATTTTAATTGATAAAAACTATGAAAAATCAACTTTCAAATAATTAATGTTTAACTGTTTTAATTAACATTACATCCATTTTCCAAATATTACTAACACAAATTGCAAAGTTTTTGCCAATGTGTCAACCCCTTTATCCTTCTCTCTGGTGTATACCCTAAATGCAATCAAAGGTGATGACTATTTACATGTTTTAAGTTTATTTTAACAATTATGTACTCTAGGTATCTATTATTGAAATGGTCTTAAATAATGTGAATGGCAATCACAGGTAATAAAAAATCATTTTTGCTTTCCTTCAATTATCAAGCAAATGAAAAATATAGCTGGAAATAAAGAGATTAAAATTCTAGTCTACAGTACCATTAATGGGAAATTGATAGACTCCCTGAGCTTACACATAAACAAATAGAGATGCCTCTACCACAAATTCTCTTTGATGAGAAAACATGGTTCCAAACTACTACTCCTTTTTACCCAGTCTTGCATCAAGACTTCCACTTGTCTCACTATAACTAATGTCAGAGAGCCTTCTTTAAAGGGTGAACAGAACAGATTCACATGAAATTACAAAAGGCTGCTGCATCTTCACTTCCCACAGAGGTTGGCATTTTTTTAAAAAAATATGTTTGTTAATGTGAGTTGCCCCTTAAAATATTAGATATTTTGAATTAGTGAAACATTTCAACCACTGACAAGATATATTCAGGTGAGAGGACCTGCAAAATTGTTGAAGTCTGTTGTTAGCCTCTCTCTTCATCATTGGCCAAAAATGAGGATGTGTGGTAGGCAGATTTCAGACAGGATATCTCTAAGCTATTTGGAACCCTATGATATTATGTATTTATATGTTTGTCTGTCTCCCCCTACTAGAATGTAAGCTCCATGGGGCAGGGACTTTACTGTATTTTGTAAAGTGTATCCCCAGAGCCTGGAACAGTGCCTGGCACATAAGTGATGTCAATAATGTTTGTGAAATGAATAAACAAGGTGGAGGAGAGAGCTAATGAAATGAAAACCTTAAGTCTCAGACAAAAGAAATCTTACTGCTGGTTTCTATGGCAAGTTTCTTTTCCATGGCATTTTCTCAAAAGCAATATGCTTATCTGCAAAGAGGCAATAAAATTTACTTGGAGGGATTTTTAGGAAAGTCAATGCAATAATTGCCTCTTCTGCTGTAGCAGTTTACATAGTGCAGCATTCTGCAAATATCGCATGGAATGTGGACAGAAGATGAGGAGACACGAAGGGTTCTCTTCACCCCTGCCACAGAGGATGGCAGGCAACTGAAACTGCTCAGGGGTCACACCATATCGTGGAAGTTAGAGAGCAATGATGTCTGTGAACAATTATTTTGTCAGACACTTTCAAAAGGACACATTCAGTCTTTATCTCACTAGAAATCTCTGAAGCTTCCTTGCCTTCTAGATCACTGATCACCTTTTGCAACCATCATGGGCTCCCCTGTCTCTGTTTCATCTCTTTAGGTTCTGGCTTGTGCTCCCATCTCATTCTACTCAACGCCCAGATGATCCCCATGGTGTCGCTGCCATCTACGTGCTCACCTATAGCACAGATCTCTCTCTTGCACTCCAAACACACACCTGAGGATCAGATATCTCCACTAGCTTTTCCCAGACTCAGACCTCAGACTCAGCAGCACAGCCTACCCAGGATGGTGGCATCACAGCTCTCCCTGACGGCCCCCAGCAAACCCCCCACAGGCTCCTGCTGCTGCTCCCCATATTAAGAAACAGCCCCACCATCCACCAACTGCCAAACTGGAAAATAATTATGCTTCTTGATTCCCGTCTTTCTCTCGCTCTCCATCTCATTAGCTCCCGAGTCTGTCACTTACACTACCTAAATGTCTCCCAGTTGCTTTCACTTATTTTCCCTCCCAACGCTGCTTTCTAGTTCACCTTGTTCACTGTCACCTCATCTGGATTAACTTGTCTAACCCTCAAGTTTGATCCCTCCCAAATCCATTCATTGCGGTCAGCGGTAATGTTTAAATGCAAATCTGGTCATGTCTCCTCTAGCTTAAATTCCTTTAAAAGACTTTGTTTTTAGGTTAAAGCTTTAATAAGGTTTTACAAGGTGCTTTATAGACTGGTCTTTCCTCAACTCTTGAGCAGAATCGCTCCCAGATGCCACTCTTCTTTGGAGCAATATTCAATTTGGCTCTTCCGTATCCCTTGCCTGTGGCTTCCACAGAGGCTAATTTCTCTGCTAAGAGGCTTTCTTTGACATCCCCAAGCCTGGCTCAGTGCCATGGCCCCCTGGGTGCCTCCACTGCATGCTATACTTTTCATGGCATTCCCATACGAGAGATGATGCCTGCCAAAGTAACACCCTAGGCTCTAAGCAATAGGAGGGCATGAACCATGATGTCTTGTGCACAGGGGCACCCCCAGATCTTATACACCCCAGATGTATCAGATGCTGACAGAGATTTGGTGTAGAAAATGAATAAATCCAAAAAAAAAAAAAAAAAAGATGGTGAAAAAAGAGAAAGATAGCAGATTGCTGGGCACCTGCCAAGATCTAGGAAGAATAGAAGTGTTTAGACTTATCACTGCCTGAGCTAGAAAGGCCAAACTTAAATTGGCAACGAAAAGAAGAAGGCACATAAGGGGGCTGTCTACCATAGCAACTTCTTTCTCAGCCAGTCTCTCAAGTGGTCAAAGGCAACCAGCAAGAAGTTAGGCAAGTGGGGACCTGTGCTGACTGCACGGGTTTTATGCCTTGTTCCATCACTAGGGAACTGGGAAGGGGTGGCAGACCTGGAGGGGAGGGAAAAGTTGTGGGCTAGTAAAGGCAAAATTTTGTTTTTACACATCTTCTCATTTGACAGTATTGTGCCTGTTACGTTTTGTTTGGGTTCTCCCCGAAGCAAACCCCAAGACAAAGCCCTGAGTGGAGGTAGCTTAATTAGGGTGCATTCTTAGGAAGCACATGTGCGGGAGAGGGTGAAGCAAAACTGGGAAGGGCAAAGCCAATAAAGGGTGCATTAAGGAGCAGGTTGCCACTGAAGGCAGCGGGGCCCCATCCCAGTGGGGCCTCTGAGGGGTAGGGAGACTGGAGTTAAAGGTCATCCCTGGTAGTGTAAATCCTGACACTTTGGAGCTTCCCTGTACACAGATTTAGCCAGCTGCCATGGGTCAGAGAGAGCCAGTAGAGAGGCAGAGAGAAACTCATTAAGGGTGAAGCTGCCTGCATGGGGGGAACTGCCTCCTGCAGCTACAGGTGAACTCAGAGGCAGGCTGAAGATTTATGTGGTTGAGCATCAACATCACCGTGTAGATTGAGCTTCTAATTTTTCATGATAGTTTGTACAGCCATTATAGAAAATATTATAGAGGTTCCTTAAAAAATTAAAAATAAAGCTACCATAAGATCCAACATCCATGATATACCATGGCAGCTGGCTATATACCCCATTTTTAGATATATAGCCAAAGGAAATGATATCAATGTCTTAAAGAGATATCTGCACTGCCATGTTCATTGCAGCATTATTCACAATAGCCAAGATATGGAATCAACCTAAGTGTCCATTAATGGGTGAATGGATAAAGAAAATGTGGTATGTGTGTGTATACATAACACACAATATTATTAAGCCATGATAAAGAATGCAATTCTTCCATTTGTGACAACAGAAATGAACTTGGAGAACATTATGCTAAGTGAAATAAGCCAGGCACAGAAAGACAAATACCGCATGATCTCAATTTTACGTGCAATCTAAAAAAGTAAATCTCATAAAAGCAAAGTGTAGAATGGTGGTTGCCAGAGGCTGGGGGTGAAGGATATGGGGAAATGTTGCTCAAAGGATATAAACTTTCAGTGATAAGATGAGTAAGTTCTACTCATCTGTAGTTCTACTCAATGTACAACATAGTGACCATAGTTAATGTACAGCATAATTTAAATTTAGTAAGAGAGTTGATCTTAAGTGTCCTCAACACATACACAAAAAAGGGTAACTATGTGAGGTGATGGATGTGTTAATTAGCTTGATTATGGTAATCATTTCACAATGTATACATGTGTGTATGGATACCAAATCACACTGTATATCTTAAATATGACATAATATTTCATAATAAAGTAATTTTTATCCATTCTAGAAGTGTGCAATTTTCCTGGAGATGAGGATCTTCTAACTTTTTTCATACTTCATATTGAGTTTATCACAATGCTGAGCATATATATGTAAAAAAAAAAGATATCTTCAGGTGAGATCAACTATCAGAAAAAGTAGGGATTATTTTTTGGAGGAAATGGAGAACTCTGGAGACTCAGAGTTTGATGGAAACTTTCCTATTTACCCCAATCTCTAAATTTTGTATTCCTTCCCCTAGTTCCTGAAGGCTATCTGCTTCCTCCAAAGGTGCAAAGTTCTGTCTTATTCCATTTTTTCTCTATAGGATATTAAATGGAAGTGCTCAGGGCAGAGCCAGATTAATGAGCAACCAGTCAGCTTCACATGCACCAATCATTAAAGTATGTTAAAGCATCCCTGGGGGACATGAGGGTGGGGACAGAAATATGTCAGTTACTTTTGATCTTCTGATACAACTCCTCATATAACTTTGGAATGTTCATTCGTGGGCCCTCTCTTGCTATAGTAGACTGGTCCTTGAAGGAAACTATAAAACACACACACTCATATAATAAAACAAACAGAAAAATGCTCCTAGGTGTTGTTTTAAAATTCCCATTAATATTGAACTTCTAAAAATATTTTTACAGGGATATCTCATTATTGGACTTCTCAGGATTATAATATATACTCATAGGTCCCCTCCCAGATAACTTGAGGTTAAGGCTTATATTTTAAAATGTTTTATTCCTGCTCAGGCTTGCAGACCTTCTTTTAAGAATCAATTCTGACAAACGCAGCAGATTTAGCTCCGGCGCCACCAATGAAAATCAAATACTTGTTGGTGTTGCTGAACCTGCTACACCATTAAAGTCACCAGAAGATTATATTCCATATTCTTAGTCCTGGCAACCTGATATAGCTTGTCTTCTTTTTGAGTTTCAAGGTTATTTGTTACATAACAAATAAAATCGAATGTGGATGTGAATCCCAGTTCTACCACTGACTGGCTTTTTGACCTCAGGGAAAGGAATTCAACATCAGAACTTTACTTACCTCTAAAATGGGAATGATGACTACCTATTATGGATTGAATTGTGTCACCCCCAAAAAAGTTATGTTTGAAGTCCTAAACACCTGTACCTCAGAATGTGACCTTATTTGGAAATAAGAACTTTTACAGAGGTAATCAAGTTAAAAATAAGGACATATTAAAATAGCATGTGTCCTTAATCCAATATAACTGGTGTCCTCACAAAAAGAATGCCATGTGAAGAATAGAGACACTGGAAAAAACACTAGATGAAGACAAAGGCAGCGATTGGAATGATGCCCCTGCAAGTCAGGAAGCGCCAAAGATTGCCAGCGAATCACCAGGAGCTAGGCAAGGGGAATGGAACTGATCCTCCCTCACAGCCCATGTAAGGGTCCAACCCTGCTGACACCTTGATTTCAGATGTGTAGCCACCAGAATTGTGAAACAATAAATTTCTGTTGCTTAAGCCTTTCCATTCTTTGTACTTCACTATCGCAGCACCAGGAAACGAATACACTACTCAATAAGGTGATTGGGAGGTTTAAATAAAATGATTTGCAAGGCATAAGGTCTTAATAAATTATTATTAATAACAGTGGTGGAATATTCTCAAATATAACCAATTGGTAGGTTACATAAAAGCTATACTTGATTTATTCTTTATTGCTATTTTTAGACATTTAAATATGGAAATACCCCAGTGGTGAGGCAGTAGAGAAGGCAGGAATTATAAAGGAGCTATATCTCATACCAGTCAGTGTGTGCTAATTGTTTGAATCCCCTGTAAATGGTTTGGCAGGAGACGAGGTTGAATCACTTAGCTAAATTGAAGTTTGGGGATTATCTGTGAATTTAAAGTATCCATGCCATTTTGGCCCCTATTAGCACAAGTAATTGAGAGGAAAATCTTGCCAGTTATGCTTTTCCATAAGGCTTAATGTGGACTTCAATATTTAAGTAATTCATTAGCAGGCTTAAATGGTACCATGGAACAACATTAAAGAACGTAAGAGATAGTCTGTGACCTTCATCTTAGAGATGAACAAATTGAGGCCCGCAGAGGTTATAATGAACTCAAGGTTATAGAGTTTGCATTGAAAAAGCTGACACTAGAATCCTTGTCTACCAACTTCCTTTCAGAATTCTGTGTTATTTTCAAAGTTCTATGGAGCTTTTGTAATTATCAGAACCCCAGCTCTGCACATGGAACCTTAAGACCAAGGTTGGGGGAATTTAAATCTGGAAAGAAGAAAATTTCATTGTCAATAAACAAACCTCACAAGTTGCACTGGAGGAAGGGAACAACAGCGGGGACAGAGGGCAATTATTTTTACACTAAAATTATGAGCTGTATAACACTTTTAGAGAAATCTTTTTACATTGTTTAGAAGATCCATTAAGTGCGACCCGGTGTGACCTTTCTAGGACAAATCATTAAAGCACTAAATGGTATTTGGAAATGCTGCTACCTCAGATTGAAGTCATTTGCATTATATTATAAAACACGTTGGATACTTTGGCTGGCAAGATCACTGGGAGGGCTGAACTTTGGCCCCCCACATGATTTTGCAAATACAGAGTGTCCTCATTCCCTGCTTAACAACTAACCCCACTTCAATTAAAGCAAGCCGCTCACTTTCACCTCTAATATGCTCTGCTTTTAAGCATGCCTTGTGGGAAGAAATATTAGACTCTTAATACAACAAACTTCATTTTAACTGCATTTATCTTTTTCACTTTGGTTTATTATTTTATATTTTTAGTCTTTATAGGACATTTCCGTGTTGCCTGCCCCCAAGGATACCACTGCTGTAATTGAGGGGCCCAGTTCAGAATCTATTCCAAAAAGAATCATTCAGTTTCATTTTGCAGCTCCATAGCCCAGAACCAGAACTTTTCAAAAGACACGCAATAACACCAACACAGGGACCCCTCTGGACAACATATCAATTTGTATTATGAAGTGAATTATGGCCGTAACCACCAGAGCTGATATAGTTAAGTGTCTGTCAGTGTTTCCATTATATTTCGAGGGCTTCTTACTTGGCTGCAAAAATACCCTTCAGGCTAAAGCATACAAGCCCATCCTAGGAAGTGACTGTTCCCTTTGTTTAGTTTTAGCATTTAAAAACACTAGCTCTCTTTTGTGTTTGCTTGTAACCATTTTAAAATAAAGAAAAATCTGGTTTTCTATTATAAATCAACAGGCTTCCAGTGTGATGGTGTCTTAAAAATCACTTGTTGGTGTGATCCTCATTGTTCACCCTGGAGGTTACCAAGGCTTCAAAAACATTGTTACAATGTGGCACAAATGCCCTCTAAAATTATATGTGTGATTATTAGGCCTCTAATTTATTTTGGGCAGGATGATATCTTGCTCTGTCACCTGGGTTGTAGTGCTGTGACACAATCATAGCTCATTACAACCTTAAACTTCCGGGCTCAAGTGATCCTTCCACCTCAGCTGGGACTGCAGGTGCATGCCACCAGGCCAACCTCATTTTTAAAAAATTCTTTGCATAGATAGATTTCACTGTGTTGCTCAGGCTGGTCTTAAACTCCTGGCCTCAAGCGATCCTCCCACTTTGTACTCCCAAAGTGCTGAGATTACAGAGATGAGCCACTATGCCCGGTTAGGATTCTGAATTTTAAATCCATAGATCTCCATTTATATCTCTGACATGACTACATTATGTTTAGGGATTTTTTTTTTTTTTTGCCTTGCCTTTTTCATATCATTTTTTTGCCTTCCCATTTCCGTATCATTACTTTGAATTCATGTACATTCTTGCCCTTCTTTTAGAACGTAGCTCAAATTTCTCCTTTTCTGATAAAATTACCCAGACTCTCTCACACAGAATCAAGGATTCTTCCCCTCAGCTCACTTTGTACCTAACACCTGGATACAATACAGTAATTATATTAGACCTTTGTTTGTGTGTCTGTTTCTTTACCAAGCTGCACAAACTGGGGACAAGGACTATGTCCTGTTTATCTGCAGAATGCTAGATATATTAAACATGCTCAGTAAAAATTGGTTGAATGAATAAATGAATAGAAAAGTATATTCTAAGAAATAATATTAGTAACAAGGACACTGGAGGAATGAAAGTCTTTGAAAAATATTTTTAATATGATTTTCCCCTTCTATTTTTCAACCTTCCAGAGAGCACAAATCCTTATATACCCCATAATGAAGAATTTCCCAGGAAAGTGGCTGACTTGTAAACTCTCACAGGAAGAAGTATATGCAAGGAATTCGTTGAGAAAATTACTGTTTAAGGAGCAAGGAGATGAAGTGTTTGTTCTGACTTAGTCACTGACGCGGTGACCCTCTTCAAGTTACTTAATAGCTCAGTGATTCAATCTCTCTGCAAATGGTGATAAATAATAGCAGTTCTTGTCTGCTTCACAGGGATGTTTGAGGAAAAATGAGTTAGCATTTCTGAGACAGTTTAATGAAAAAAACCTAAACTACCTATATTACATGTATTTAAATAATACTCAATTGCTACTGCATTCTGTGTACTAAATTTTTGCTGAGAGGACTCTTGTTGAAATTACATTAACCTAATACAAAATATAATTGGAAGACTTGATTCTTCTCCTTGTCATGAGAAGTTGTCCATTGTAAAAAGAAAAGTAATGAAAAGTAGATTGTTCAGTTGTTTCTGCATTTGGCATTTGGGGATAGTGCATGTGATTGGCGAGAGGGATAAGCTGGCATGTTCTACCTGAATCACCAAACATATTTTCAAGGAAAGGTATTAAAAAAGAATTATAGATGCTTTCAGAAGAAAATAATTAGAGGAAATGATTTTCTTAATTACAGGTTTGCAAAGGAGGTTAGACATTAAGGGTTCTAAAGGGGTTTCTCAAAGGGCAATCTTTCAACCATCTGTTTAGGTCTAACCTGGAACATTGTATATGCAGAGTTATTGACCACATCCTCGATTTAGGAATGAGGAATTTAGGAGAGATATCCAGGAATCTGTATGCTAAACAAGATCTCAAGATGATTTCTATGACGACACTTGGGTTTGAGAACCACTGTGAGAGCTTTGGGTTCAGGAAGCAAATGCAGAGAGTATCAGAAGGAAATTGAACTTCCCTGTGTAGCAAGGGTTGATAAACTCTCTTTTCCCTTTAAAATCACTAAGTATGTAGAATTTGTGAAGGGATTAGAAATTAATCTGTTTTAGGGAAATAATTTGGGAAAGAATAGACTTCAAAGACAGGGAAAAAGAATCAACAGTTCTAGTTTGCTACCTGTTACCAGAGTTCAAGGGTAAATTGTATTTATGGGACAAGAAGGGAGGGCTCCACAAACTCCTTGATTCATTCTTCTGTGGGTTCCTGGAGGCAAGCCAATTTGCTTAAAGTTCACAATCATTCTGACATTTTTCTAATAGTTTGTCCTTCCAGAACTATGAGGAAAAATTATGTAAAAATATCAAGGTACGGTTGTAATGTGTCTCTACTGTTAATAGCTACAGATTTATTTCTTTCTGTTAGTAAGAAAGCAAATAGTCACATAGAAATTCCAACAGTTATATAAAAGAATACAGAAGCCAATGAAACACACCTGAGGTTCTGATACAGCATAACAATTACAGCTCTCATTTTGGGGAAATTCTTCTAGAGCTATACACTCACAGTAGACTATGACCCATTTACATAAAACTATACCTATAATTTAATTTATACATATTTACATAAATGTAAAAATACACATAATTTTATATATTTTATATGTTTTCTAGTTTTCAACAATGATGCTTTAAAAAAATCTATAATCATGAAAACCTATGGTATCGAGTGGAAAATAATTAGACCTAGGTTAGAACTACTGTCAGCTGTTTTATCTCTTTTATTCTTGTCTTGAAGAAATGTTTCCTCCTCTCATAAAACCTTTCTATTTCTCTTACTTTCAAGAACAAGGATATCTGGGTAACTCCCTCATTCATTCAACACCTATCTGTCCCAACTTCTACCTCAAACCACTTTTATCAACAATACTACACGAAAAGACAGCGTTAAACATGGGCTCCGCGAGTCTTCCGGAGCACCAGAAAGACATGTGAGATTAATTAGCTTCTAATTAAGCCAAGGTGTATGGCTTTCCTCTCAGTCTTTTTCTGTTCTAATAACTACTATCTCAGCATTTCCTGGAGAGTGCTTTCTAAAGCACTTGTTCGGATGCAAAAGAGGGCCAAGTAAGTTTAACATCTTACCTAACATTTCTAGTGTTAATCCATGCACTATATGGATTACTGAACTTTTACAGCCATCATATAAGGTCAAAGCCATTTCTGTCTATATAGGAATACAGAGGGAAACAGAGTCTCAAAGAGGTGAGTAGAAGGTCCACATT